>JAIFOV010000097.1:0-98792 GCA_020654155.1 Novius pumilus
CCGAAATGCACCTTTCGGACTCTGACTGCTAAACGGTCGAACGAAATACACCGTTCGGACTTGAACTTTTCGACATATCTCCGAAACGTACCTTTCGGACTCTAACTATCGAACTGTCGCCCGAAGTGCACCGTTCGGACTTGAACTTTTCGGCATATCTCCGAAATGCACCTTTCGGACTCTGACTGCTAAACGGTCGAACGAAATACACCGTTCGGACTTGAACTTTTCGACATATCTCCGAAACGTACCTTTCGGACTCTAACTATCGAACTGTCGCCCGAAGTGCACCGTTCGGACTTGAACTTTTCGGCATATCTCCGAAATGCACCTTTCGGACTCTGACTGCTAAACGGTCGAACGAAATACACCGTTCGGACTTGAACTTCTCGACATATCTCCGAAACGTACCTTTCGGACTCTAACTATCGAACTGTCGCCCGAAGTGCACCGTTCGGACTTGAACTTTTCGGCATATCTCCGAAATGCACCTTTCGGACTCTGACTGCTAAACGGTCGTCGACTTGAACTTTTCGACATATCTCCGAAACGAACTATCGAACTGTCGCCCGAAGTGCACCGTTCGGACTTGAACTTTTCGGCATATCTCCGAAATGCACCTTTCGGACTCTGACTGCTAAACGGTCGAACGAAATACACCGTTCGGACTTGAACTTTTCGACATATCTCCGAAACGTACCTTTCGGACTCTAACTATCGAACTGTCGCCCGAAGTGCACCGTTCGGACTTGAACTTTTCGGCATATCTCCGAAATGCACCTTTCGGACTCTGACTGCTAAACGGTCGAACGAAATACACCGTTCGGACTTGAACTTTTCGACATATCTCCGAAACGTACCTTTCGGACTCTAACTATCGAACTGTCGCCCGAAGTGCACTGTTCGGACTTGAACTTTTCGGCATATCTCCGAAATGCATCTTTCGGACTCTGACTGCTAAACGGTCGAATGAAATACACCTTTCGGACTTGAACTTTTCTACATATTTCCGAAACGTACCTTTCGGACTCTAACTATCGAACTGTCGCCCGAAGTGCACCGTTCGGACTTGAAGAAATCAGGCCTCACTCCGAAATACACTTTTCGTGCGTCGAACGTGGATCATCTTACCGAAATGCACCTTTCGGACTCTGACTGCTAAACGGTCGTCCGACATACACCGTTCGCACTTGAACTTTTCGACATATCTCCGAAACGTACCTTTCGGACTCTAACTATCGAACTGTCGCCCAAAGTGCGCCGTTCGGACTTGAACTTTTCGGCATATCTCCGAAATGCATCTTTCGGACTCTGACTGCTAAACGGTCGAACGAAATACACCGTTCGGACTTGAACTTTTCGGCATATCTCCGAAACGTACCTTTCGAACTCTAACTATCGAACTGTCGCCCGAAATACACCGTTCGGACTTGAACTTTCGACATATCTCCGAAACGTACCTTTCGGACTCTAACTATCGAACTGTCGCCCGAAGTGCACCGTTCGGACTTGAACTTTTCGGCATATCTCCGAAATGCACCTTTCGGACTCTGACTGCTAAACGGTCGAACGAAATACACCGTTCGGACTTGAACTTTTCTACATATCTCCGAAACGTACCTTTCGGACTCTAACTATCGAACTGTCGCCCGAAGTGCACCGTTCGGACTTGAACTTTTCGGCATATCTCCGAAATGCACCTTTCGGACTCTGACTGCTAAACGGTCGAACGAAATACACCGTTCGGACTTGAACTTCTCGACATATCTCCGAAACGTACCTTTCGGACTCTAACTATCGAACTGTCGCCCGAAGTGCACCGTTCGGACTTGAACTTTTCGGCATATCTCCGAAATGCACCTTTCGGACTCTGACTGCTAAACGGTCGAACGAAATACACCGTTCGGACTTGAACTTTTCGACATATCTCCGAAACGTACCTTTCGGACTCTAACTATCGAACTGTCGCCCGAAGTGCACCGTTCGGACTTGAACTTTTCGGCATATCTCCGAAATGCACCTTTCGGACTCTGACTGCTAAACGGTCGAACGAAATACACCGTTCGGACTTGAACTTCTCGACATATCTCCGAAACGTACCTTTCGGACTCTAACTATCGAACTGTCGCCCGAAGTGCACCGTTCGGACTTGAACTTTTCGGCATATCTCCGAAATGCACCTTTCGGACTCTGACTGCTAAACGGTCGAACGAAATATACCGTTCGGACTTGAACTTACCGACATATCTCCGAAACGTACCTTTCGGAATCTAATTATCGAACTGTCGCCCGAAGTGCACCTTTCGGACTCTGACTGCTAAACGGTCGAACGAAATACACCGTTCGGACTTGAACTTCCCGACATATCTCCGAAACGTACCTTTCGGACTCTAACTATCGAACTGTCGCCCGAAGTGCACCGTTCGGACTTGAACTTTTCGGCATATCTCCGAAATGCACCTTCGGACTCTGACTGCTAAACGGTCGAACGAAATACACCGTTCGGACTTGAACTTCTCGACATATCTCCGAAACGTACCTTTCGGACTCTAACTATCGAACTGTCGCCCGAAGTGCACCGTTCGGACTTGAACTTTTCGGCATATCTCCGAAATGCACATTTCGGACTCTGACTGCTAAACGGTCGAAGGAAATACACCGTTCGGACTTGAACTTTTCGGCATATCTCCGAAACGTACCTTTCGGACTCTAACTATCGAACTGTCGCCCGAAGTGCACCGTTCGGACTTGAAATCACTCACTCCGAAATACACTTTTCGTGCGTCGAACATATCTCCGAAATGCACCTTTCGGACTCTGACTGCTAAACGGTCGAACGAAATACACCGTTCGGACTTGAACTTTTCGACATATCTCCGAAACGTACCTTTCGGACTCTAACTATCGAACTGTCGCCCGAAGTGCACCGTTCGGACTTGAACTTTTCGGCATATCTCCGAAATGCACCTTTCGGACTCTGACTGCTAAACGGTCGAACGAAATACACCGTTCGGACTTGAACTTTTCGACATATCTCCGAAACGTACCTTTCGGACTCTAACTATCGAACTGTCGCCCGAAGTGCACCGTTCGGACTTGAACTTTTCGGCATATCTCCGAAATGCACCTTTCGGACTCTGACTGCTAAACGGTCGAACGAAATACACCGTTCGGACTTGAACTTCTCGACATATCTCCGAAACGTACCTTTCGGACTCTAACTATCGAACTGTCGCCCGAAGTGCACCGTTCGGACTTGAACTTTTCGGCATATCTCCGAAATGCACCTTTCGGACTCTGACTGCTAAACGGTCGAACGAAATACACCGTTCGGACTTGAACTTTCGACATATCTCCGAAACGTACCTTTCGGACTCTAACTATCGAACTGTCGCCCGAAGTGCACCGTTCGGACTTGAACTTTTCGACATATCTCCGAAACGTACCTTTCGGACTCTAACTATCGAACTGTCGCCCGAAGTGCACCGTTCGGACTTGAACTTTTCGGCATATCTCCGAAATGCACCTTTCGGACTCTGACTGCTAAACGGTCGAACGAAATACACCGTTCGGACTTGAACTTTTCGACATATCTCCGAAACGTACCTTTCGGACTCTAACTATCGAACTGTCGCCCGAAGTGCACCGTTCGGACTTGAACTTTTCGGCATATCTCCGAAATGCACCTTTCGGACTCTGACTGCTAAACGGTCGAACGAAATACACCGTTCGGACTTGAACTTTTCGACATATCTCCGAAACGTACCTTTCGGACTCTAACTATCGAACTGTCGCCCGAAGTGCACCGTTCGGACTTGAACTTTTCGGCATATCTCCGAAATGCACCTTTCGGACTCTGACTGCTAAACGGTCGAACGAAATACACCGTTCGGACTTGAACTTCTCGACATATCTCCGAAACGTACCTTTCGGACTCTAACTATCGAACTGTCGCCCGAAGTGCACCGTTCGGACTTGAACTTTTCGGCATATCTCCGAAATGCACCTTTCGGACTCTGACTGCTAAACGGTCGAACGAAATACACCGTTCGGACTTGAACTTTTCGACATATCTCCGAAACGTACCTTTCGGACTCTAACTATCGAACTGTCGCCCGAAGTGCACCGTTCGGACTTGAACTTTTCGGCATATCTCCGAAATGCACCTTTCGGACTCTGACTGCTAAACGGTCGAACGAAATACACCGTTCGGACTTGAACTTTTCGACATATCTCCGAAACGTACCTTTCGGACTCTAACTATCGAACTGTCGCCCGAAGTGCACCGTTCGGACTTGAACTTTTCGGCATATCTCCGAAATGCACCTTTCGGACTCTGACTGCTAAACGGTCGAACGAAATACACCGTTCGGACTTGAACTTTTCGACATATCTCCGAAACGTACCTTTCGGACTCTAACTATCGAACTGTCGCCCGAAGTGCACCGTTCGGACTTGGACTCACTCCGACACTTTTCGTATCGAACTGTCGAACATCATCTATCTCCGAAATGCACCTTTCGGACTCTGACTGCTAAACGGTCGAACGAAATACACCGTTCGGACTTGAACTTTTCGACATATCTCCGAAACGTACCTTTCGGACTCTAACTATCGAACTGTCGCCCGAAGTGCACCGTTCGGACTTGAACTTTTCGGCATATCTCCGAAATGCACCTTTCGGACTCTGACTGCTAAACGGTCGAACGAAATACACCGTTCGGACTTGAACTTTTCGACATATCTCCGAAACGTACCTTTCGGACTCTAACTATCGAACTGTCGCCCGAAGTGCACCGTTCGGACTTGAACTTTTCGGCATATCTCCGAAATGCACCTTTCGGACTCTGACTGCTAAACGGTCGAACGAAATACACCGTTCGGACTTGAACTTTTCGGCATATCTCCGAAACGTACCTTTCGGACTCTAACTATCGAACTGTCGCCCGAAGTGCACCGTTCGGACTTGAACTTTTCGGCATATCTCCGAAATGCACCTTTCGGACTCTGACTGCTAAACGGTCGAACGAAATACACCGTTCGGACTTGAACTTTCGACATATCTCCGAAACGTACCTTTCGGACTCTAACTATCGAACTGTCGCCCGAAGTGCACCGTTCGGACTTGAAGAAATCGGCATATCTCCGAAATACACTTTTCGTGCGTCGAACGTGGATCATATTACCGAAATGCACCTTTCGGACTCTGACTGCTAAACGGTCGAACGAAATACACCGTTCGGACTTGAACTTTTCGACATATCTCCGAAACGTACCTTTCGGACTCTAACTATCGAACTGTCGCCCGAAGTGCACCGTTCGGACTTGAACTTTTCGGCATATCTCCGAAATGCACCTTTCGGACTCTGACTGCTAAACGGTCGAACGAAATACACCGTTCGGACTTGAACTTCGACATTCGACATATCTCCGAAACGTACCTTTCGGACTCTAACTATCGAACTGTCGCCCGAAGTGCACCGTTCGGACTTGAACTTTTCGGCATATCTCCGAAATGCACCTTTCGGACTCTGACTGCTAAACGGTCGAACGAAATACACCGTTCGGACTTGAACTTCTCGACATATCTCCGAAACGTACCTTTCGGACTCTAACTATCGAACTGTCGCCCGAAGTGCACCGTTCGGACTTGAACTTTTCGGCATATCTCCGAAATGCACCTTTCGGACTCTGACTGCTAAACGGTCGAACGAAATACACCGTTCGGACTTGAACTTCTCGACATATCTCCGAAACGTACCTTTCGGACTCTAACTATCGAACTGTCGCCCGAAGTGCACCGTTCGGACTTGAACTTTTCGGCATATCTCCGAAATGCACCTTTCGGACTCTGACTGCTAAACGGTCGAACGAAATACACCGTTCGGACTTGAACTTTTCGACATATCTCCGAAACGTACCTTTCGGACTCTAACTATCGAACTGTCGCCCGAAGTGCACCGTTCGGACTTGAACTTTTCGGCATATCTCCGAAATGCACCTTTCGGACTCTGACTGCTAAACGGTCGAACGAAATACACCGTTCGGACTTGAACTTTTCGGCATATCTCCGAAACGTACCTTTCGGACTCTAACTATCGAACTGTCGCCCGAAGTGCACCGTTCGGACTTGAACTTTTCGGCATATCTCCGAAATGCACCTTTCGGACTCTGACTGCTAAACGGTCGAACGAAATACACCGTTCGGACTTGAACTTTTCGACATATCTCCGAAACGTACCTTTCGGACTCTAACTATCGAACTGTCGCCCGAAGTGCACCGTTCGGACTTGAACTTTTCGGCATATCTCCGAAATGCACCTTTCGGACTCTGACTGCTAAACGGTCGAACGAAATACACCGTTCGGACTTGAACTTCTCGACATATCTCCGAAACGTACCTTTCGGACTCTAACTATCGAACTGTCGCCCGAAGTGCACCGTTCGGACTTGAACTTTTCGGCATATCTCCGAAATGCACCTTTCGGACTCTGACTGCTAAACGGTCGAACGAAATACACCGTTCGGACTTGAACTTTCGACATATCTCCGAAACGTACCTTTCGGACTCTAACTATCGAACTGTCGCCCGAAGTGCACCGTTCGGACTTGAACTTTTCGGCATATCTCCGAAATGCACCTTTCGGACTCTGACTGCTAAACGGTCGAACGAAATACACCGTTCGGACTTGAACTTTTCGACATATCTCCGAAACGTACCTTTCGGACTCTAACTATCGAACTGTCGCCCGAAGTGCACCGTTCGGACTTGAACTTTTCGGCATATCTCCGAAATGCACCTTTCGGACTCTGACTGCTAAACGGTCGAACGAAATACACCGTTCGGACTTGAACATATCTCCGAAATGCACCTTTCGGACTCATATCTCCGAAACGTACCTTTCGGACTCTAACTATCGAACTGTCGCCCGAAGTGCACCGTTCGGACTTGAACTTTTCGGCATATCTCCGAAATGCACCTTTCGGACTCTGACTGCTAAACGGTCGAACGAAATACACCGTTCGGACTTGAACTTTCGACATATCTCCGAAACGTACCTTTCGGACTCTAACTATCGAACTGTCGCCCGAAGTGCACCGTTCGGACTTGAACTTTTCGGCATATCTCCGAAATGCACCTTTCGGACTCTGACTGCTAAACGGTCGAACGAAATACACCGTTCGGACTTGAACTTTCGGCATATCTCCGAAACGTACCTTTCGGACTCTAACTATCGAACTGTCCGAATCGAAATGCACTTTCGGTCGCTAAACGGTCGAACGAATACACCGTTCGGACTTGAACTTTTCGACATATCTCCGAAACGTACCTTTCGGACTCTAACTATCGAACTGTCGCCCGAAGTGCACCGTTCGGACTTGAACTTTTCGGCATATCTCCGAAATGCACCTTTCGGACTCTGACTGCTAAACGGTCGAACGAAATACACCGTTCGGACTTGAACTTTTCGACATATCTCCGAAACGTACCTTTCGGACTCTAACTATCGAACTGTCGCCCGAAGTGCACCGTTCGGACTTGAACTTTTCGGCATATCTCCGAAATGCACCTTTCGGACTCTGACTGCTAAACGGTCGAACGAAATACACCGTTCGGACTTGAACTTCTCGACATATCTCCGAAACGTACCTTTCGGACTCTAACTATCGAACTGTCGCCCGAAGTGCACCGTTCGGACTTGAACTTTTCGGCATATCTCCGAAATGCACCTTTCGGACTCTGACTGCTAAACGGTCGAACGAAATACACCGTTCGGACTTGAACTTTTCGACATATCTCCGAAACGTACCTTTCGGACTCTAACTATCGAACTGTCGCCCGAAGTGCACCGTTCGGACTTGAACTTTTCGGCATATCTCCGAAATGCACCTTTCGGACTCTGACTGCTAAACGGTCGAACGAAATACACCGTTCGGACTTGAACTTCTCGACATATCTCCGAAACGTACCTTTCGGACTCTAACTATCGAACTGTCGCCCGAAGTGCACCGTTCGGACTTGAACTTTTCGGCATATCTCCGAAATGCACCTTTCGGACTCTGACTGCTAAACGGTCGATACACCGTTCGGACTTGAACTTTTACATACCGTTCGGACGGTTACACCGTTCGGACTTGAACTTTTCGGCATATCTCCGAAACGTACCTTTCGGACTCTAACTATCGAACTGTCGCCCGAAGTGCACCGTTCGGACTTGAACTTTTCGGCATATCTCCGAAATGCACCTTTCGGACTCTGACTGCTAAACGGTCGAACGAAATACACCGTTCGGACTTGAACTTCTCGACATATCTCCGAAACGTACCTTTCGGACTCTAACTATCGAACTGTCGCCCGAAGTGCACCGTTCGGACTTGAAATTTTCGGCATATCTCCGAAATGCACCTTTCGGACTCTGACTGCTAAACGGTCGAACGAAATACACCGTTCGGACTTGAACTTTTCGACATATCTCCGAAACGTACCTTTCGGACTCTAACTATCGAACTGTCGCCCGAAGTGCACCGTTCGGACTTGAACTTTCGGCCTCACTCCGAAATACACTTTTCGTGACTCGAACTTTTGGATCATATTACCGAAATGCACCTTTCGGACTCTGACTGCTAAACGGTCGAACGAAATACACCGTTCGGACTTGAACTTCTCGACATATCTCCGAAACGTACCTTTCGGACTCTAACTATCGAACTGTCGCCCGAAGTGCACCGTTCGGACTTGAACTTTTCGGCATATCTCCGAAATGCACCTTTCGGACTCTGACTGCTAAACGGTCGAACGAAATACACCGTTCGGACTTGAACTTCTCGACATATCTCCGAAACGTACCTTTCGGACTCTAACTATCGAACTGTCGCCCGAAGTGCACCGTTCGGACTTGAACTTTTCGGCATATCTCCGAAATGCACCTTTCGGACTCTGACTGCTAAACGGTCGAACGAAATACACCGTTCGGACTTGAACTTCTCGACATATCTCCGAAACGTACCTTTCGGACTCTAACTATCGAACTGTCGCCCGAAGTGCACCGTTCGGACTTGAACTTTTCGGCATATCTCCGAAATGCACCTTTCGGACTCTGACTGCTAAACGGTCGAACGAAATACACCGTTCGGACTTGAACTTCTCGACATATCTCCGAAACGTACCTTTCGGACTCTAACTATCGAACTGTCGCCCGAAGTGCACCGTTCGGACTTGAACTTTTCGGCATATCTCCGAAATGCACCTTTCGGACTCTGACTGCTAAACGGTCGAACGAAATACACCGTTCGGACTTGAACTTCTCGACATATCTCCGAAACGTACCTTTCGGACTCTAACTATCGAACTGTCGCCCGAAGTGCACCGTTCGGACTTGAACTTTTCGGCATATCTCCGAAATGCACCTTTCGGACTCTGACTGCTAAACGGTCGAACGAAATACACCGTTCGGACTTGAACTTCTCGACATATCTCCGAAACGTACCTTTCGGACTCTAACTATCGAACTGTCGCCCGAAGTGCACCGTTCGGACTTGAACTTTTCGGCATATCTCCGAAATGCACCTTTCGGACTCTAACTATCGAACTGTCGCCCGAAATGCACCGTTCGGACTTGAACTTTTCGGCATATCTCCGAAATGCACCTTTCGGACTCTGACTGCTAAACGGTCGAACGAAATACACCGTTCGGACTTGAACTTCTCGACATATCTCCGAAACGTACCTTTCGGACTCTAACTATCGAACTGTCGCCCGAAGTGCACCGTTCGGACTTGAACTTTTCGGCATATCTCCGAAATGCACCTTTCGGACTCTGACTGCTAAACGGTCGAACGAAATACACCGTTCGGACTTGAACTTTTCGACATATCTCCGAAACGTACCTTTCGGACTCTAACTATCGAACTGTCGCCCGAAGTGCACCGTTCGGACTTGAACTTTTCGGCATATCTCCGAAATGCACCTTTCGGACTCTGACTGCTAAACGGTCGAACGAAATACACCGTTCGGACTTGAACTTTTCGACATATCTCCGAAACGTACCTTTCGCCCGACCTCGGACTTGAACTATCGAACTGTCGCCCGAACTATGAACTGTCGTTCGGACCGTTGAACTTTTCGGCATATCTCCGAAATGCACCTTTCGGACTCTGACTGCTAAACGGTCGAACGAAATACACCGTTCGGACTTGAACTTCTCGACATATCTCCGAAACGTACCTTTCGGACTCTAACTATCGAACTGTCGCCCGAAGTGCACCGTTCGGACTTGAACTTTTCGGCATATCTCCGAAATGCACCTTTCGGACTCTGACTGCTAAACGGTCGAACGAAATACACCGTTCGGACTTGAACTTCTCGACATATCTCCGAAACGTACCTTTCGGACTCTAACTATCGAACTGTCGCCCGAAGTGCACCGTTCGGACTTGAACTTTTCGGCATATCTCCGAAATGCACCTTTCGGACTCTGACTGCTAAACGGTCGAACGAAATACACCGTTCGGACTTGAACTTCTCGACATATCTCCGAAACGTACCTTTCGGACTCTAACTATCGAACTGTCGCCCGAAGTGCACCGTTCGGACTTGAACTTTTCGGCATATCTCCGAAATGCACCTTTCGGACTCTGACTGCTAAACGGTCGCCCGAAATACACCGTTCGACTTGACATATTGTACCTTTCGGACTCTAACTTCGTCGCGAAGTACACCGTTACTTCTCCGAAATGCACCTTTCGGACTCTGACTGCTAAACGGTCGAACGAAATACACCGTTCGGACTTGAACTTTCGACATATCTCCGAAACGTACCTTTCGGACTCTAACTATCGAACTGTCGCCCGAAGTGCACCGTTCGGACTTGAACTTTTCGGCATATCTCCGAAATGCACCTTTCGGACTCTGACTGCTAAACGGTCGAACGAAATACACCGTTCGGACTTGAACTTTTCGACATATCTCCGAAACGTACCTTTCGGACTCTAACTATCGAACTGTCGCCCGAAGTGCACCGTTCGGACTTGAACTTTTCGGCATATCTCCGAAATGCACCTTTCGGACTCTGACTGCTAAACGGTCGAACGAAATACACCGTTCGGACTTGAACTTTTCGACATATCTCCGAAACGTACCTTTCGGACTCTAACTATCGAACTGTCGCCCGAAGTGCACCGTTCGGACTTGAAGAAATCAGGCCTCACTCCGAAATACACTTTTCGTGCGTCGAACGTGGATCATCTTACCGAAATGCACCTTTCGGACTCTGACTGCTAAACGGTCGAACGACATACACCGTTCGGACTTGAACTTCTCGACATATCTCCGAAACGTACCTTTCGGACTCTAACTATCGAACTGTCGCCCGAAGTGCACCGTTCGGACTTGAACTTTTCGGCATATCTCCGAAATGCACCTTTCGGACTCTGACTGCTAAACGGTCGAACGAAATACACCGTTCGGACTTGAACTTCTCGACATATCTCCGAAACGTACCTTTCGGACTCTAACTATCGAACTGTCGCCCGAAGTGCACCGTTCGGACTTGAACTTTTCGGCATATCTCCGAAATGCACCTTTCGGACTCTGACTGCTAAACGGTCGAACGAAATACACCGTTCGGACTTGAACTTTTCGACATATCTCCGAAACGTACCTTTCGGACTCTAACTATCGAACTGTCGCCCGAAGTGCACCGTTCGGACTTGAACTTTTCGGCATATCTCCGAAATGCACCTTTCGGACTCTGACTGCTAAACGGTCGAACGAAATACACCGTTCGGACTTGAACTTCTCGACATATCTCCGAAACGTACCTTTCGGACTCTAACTATCGAACTGTCGCCCGAAGTGCACCGTTCGGACTTGAACTTTTCGGCATATCTCCGAAATGCACCTTTCGGACTCTGACTGCTAAACGGTCGAACGAAATACACCGTTCGGACTTGAACTTCTCGACATATCTCCGAAACGTACCTTTCGACTCTAACTATCGAACTGTCGCCCGAAGTGCACCGTTCGGACTTGAACTTTTCGGCATATCTCCGAAATGCACCTTTCGGACTCTGACTGCTAAACGGTCGAACGAAATACACCGTTCGGACTTGAACTTTCGACATATCTCCGAAACGTACCTTTCGGACTCTAACTATCGAACTGTCGCCCGAAGTGCACCGTTCGGACTTGAACTTTTCGGCATATCTCCGAAATGCACCTTTCGGACTCTGACTGCTAAACGGTCGAACGAAATACACCGTTCGGACTTGAACTTCTCGACATATCTCCGAAACGTACGAAATTTCGGACTCTAACTATCGAACTGTCGCGCCCGAAGTGCACCGTTCGGACTTGAACTTTTCGGCATATCTCCGAAATGCACCTTTCGGACTCTGACTGCTAAACGGTCGAACGAAATACACCGTTCGGACTTGAACTTGAACTTTTCGACATATCTCCGAAACGTACCTTTCGGACTCTAACTATCGAACTGTCGCCCGAAGTGCACCGTTCGGACTTGAACTTTTCGGCATATCTCCGAAATGCACCTTTCGGACTCTGACTGCTAAACGGTCGAACGAAATACACCGTTCGGACTTGAACTTCTCGACATATCTCCGAAACGTACCTTTCGGACTCTAACTATCGAACTGTCGCCCGAAGTGCACCGTTCGGACTTGAACTTTTCGGCATATCTCCGAAATGCACCTTTCGGACTCTGACTGCTAAACGGTCGAACGAAATACACCGTTCGGACTTGAACTTCTCGACATATCTCCGAAACGTACCTTTCGGACTCTAACTATCGAACTGTCGCCCGAAGTGCACCGTTCGGACTTGAACTTTTCGGCATATCTCCGAAATGCACCTTTCGGACTCTGACTGCTAAACGGTCGAACGAAATACACCGTTCGGACTTGAACTTCTCGACATATCTCCGAAACGTACCTTTCGGACTCTAACTATCGAACTGTCGCCCGAAGTGCACCGTTCGGACTTGAACTCGAATTGAATTGTTCGGTCTCTAGGTTGCTAGTTCGGCAGCAACGAGGGCGCTGAATGGAATTGGTTGTGCCTGTCCACTGCTACGGTCGAGGTGAATAGCTGTGGGTGGTCCATATCGGGGCGGGTGTCGTGGGTTTCGTTGTCCTGGAGCGAATATTGGGGACCCACGGCTATTCAACCGACCGTAGCAGTGGGACAGGTACAACCAGGCCCATTCAGCATCCCCGATGCTGCCGAACTAGCAACCCAGAGCCAACTCGAGACCGAGGGTCTCAAAACTGTGGTTTCAGCCGTCCTCGAGGCCCAGGAGCAAGACGCCGATATCCTGGCATCGACACGCTAGCTGTTCGTTATTATTCAGCTGGTGTATGAATGCCTGGGCATCCGCGTATGGTCCTGGGCTTCTCAGACGGCCGAAACCAACGTTCTTAGCCCCATGGTCTCATTTTGGCTCTGGGTTGCTAGTTCGAGAGAATCGGAGGCGCTGGATGGGCCGCATTTTGCTTTTTCCTCTGCCACGGTGGGGTTAATAGCCGTGGGGATCCATATGGGGCGAGTGTCGTGGGTTTCGTTAACCGGGAGCGCAGATTGGTGGGACCCACGGCTATTCAACCGACCGTGCCAGTGGGAAGGGGATGTAGTGATAATCCTACGAGTCTAGTCGGTGTGGCCTAGAAGCGAGCAGGGTGTGGGTGCCGAGCGACGTTTGCCCGAAAGAACTGGTATTTCGTTTCCTGATACCAGATCGAGGCGCTAGGCTTTGGTCTGGGTGAAAGGGATCCGGGTACCTTTTAAAGAGCTTGGAAGCGATGAAGTCAGTTACTGTCGACGGCGAGGTACACTGAAAGGCGGCTGATCGGTTGAACGATTGGGGTATCGTCTCTTTCGGCTTGTCCTGAAAGGTATTTAGTTATGAGGTGCTGATGGATTTGCGGCGGTGACCGCATCCGCGACTTCGGTCGAATTGCATACCGCGGGGGAGGAGCTTAGCCAACCGGGCGGGTTACCGGTTCTCCTCCTTTTGGAGTTGGCTTCGCGGGGGCAGTGGAGTGGCTTTATAGACACCCCTGGGCGGACAGAGGCGTCCCGGATCGTTTCGTGTTGCATCGCCCTTGGAAGTGGTAAGGTTTGGGCCGCTATCGTTTGCAGGGTGTCGGGCAGCGAACTATCCGCTGGATTCACTAGTATCCCGAGGTAGCGGAACCACCCATTCCTTAATCCACGGCGTTGTGGACGTGCGGTCGACGTTTGAGGTGTCGCGCTCGATAGTTGGGGACAGTAGTATCCGAGTTTGCCGCTGGAGCCACAATGCTCCGTTCATACGTCGGATAACGTATAGATTCGGAGCGTGGTAGTCGGTTGATTCGGGCATGAACAATGACCAAGGGGCTGTGTGTCGGGCTTATGTCCGGCATACGACCGGGGGACTGTGGCATGTGCACCGGAGTATCCCTGTAACCTGGTTCTAACCGGGCGGTGCCCCTTGGGTTGAAGGGTTTGTGAATAGATCGGCGCGGCCGTTACAACTCCACGGGGACTGGTTAGTAGTTGCCACAACCGCACTATGTGCTAGGTAGCGAAAGCTAGGTACCATGGGGTTCAAGGTACCATGGGGTTCAGGTAGCGAAAGCTAGGGACCATGGGGTTCAAAACGGTAGTTTCGGCCGTCTGAGAAGCCCAGGACCATACGCCGATGCCCAGGCATTCATACACCAGCTGACTAATAACGAACAGCTAGCGTATCGATGGCTGGATATAGGCGTCTTGCTCCTGGGCATCGGGGACGGCCGAAACCACAATAATGAGCCCCGTGTTCTCGAGTTGACTCTGGGTTGCTAGTTGGGCAGCATCGGGGCGCTGAATGGGCCTGGTTGTACCTGTCCCACTGCTACGGTCGTGGTGAATAGCCGTGAGTGGTCCATATCGGGACGGGTGTCGTGGGTTTCATTTTCCCTGGAGCGCAAATTGGGAGGACCCACGGCTATTCAACCGACCGTGGCAGTGCGAGATGCACAACCGGGCCCATCCAGCGCCAAAGATGCTCCCGAACTAGCCACGCCGAGGAAGTTCGAGACAAAGGCTTTCAAAACTGTGGTTTCGTCCGTCTTTGAGGCCCAGGGCAACACGCCGATATCCAGGCATCCATTCGCTAGCTGTTCGTTATTAGTCAGATGGCGTATGAATGCCTTTGCATCGAGGTAAGGTACTGGGCTTTTCAGACGGCCGAAACCACATTTTGAATCCTTTTGTCTCGAATTGGCTCTGGATGGCTGGTTCGGGAGCATCGGGGTGCTGGTTGGGCCCGGTTGTGCCTGTCGCACTGCTACGGTCGGTTGAATAGCCGTGGGTCCCCAAATATTCGCTCCAGGACAACGAAACCTACGACACCCGCCCCGATATGGACCACCCACAGCTATTCACCTCGACCGTAGCAGTGGGACAGGCACAACCAATTCCATTCAGCGCCCTCGTTGCTGCCGAACTAGCAACCTAGAGACCGAACTATTCAATTCGAGACCGAGGGTCTCAAAATTGTGTTGTCGGCCGTCCTCGAGGCCCAGGAGCAAGACGCCGGTCTCCAGGCGTCCATACGCCAGCTGTTCGTTATGAGACAGCTAGTGTATGAATTCCTGGGCATCAGCGTATGGTCCTGGGCTTCTCAGACGGCCGAAACCACTGTTTTGGGCCCCATGGTCTCGGTTTGACTCTGGGTTGCTAGTTCGAGAGAAACGGGGGCGCCGGGTGGGCCGAGATTTGACTTTCCACTGCCCCGGTCGGGGTGAATAGCCGCGGTGATCCATATCGGGGCGAGTGTCGTGGGTTTCGGTGTCCCTGGACCGCAGATTGGTGGGACCCACGGCTATTCAACCGACCGTGGCAGTGGGAAAGGCACAACCCGGCCCATCCAGCGCCCCGATGCTCTCGAACTAGCAACCCTGAGCCGAACCGAGACCACGGGGCTCAAAACGGTGGTTTCGGAAGTCTGAGAAGCCCAGGACCATACGCTGATGCCCAGGAATTCATACACTAGCTGACTAATAACGAAGAGCTAGCGTATGGACGTCTGGAGACCGGCGTCTTACTCCTGGGCCTCGAGGACGGCAGACACCAAAATTTTGAGACCCGCGGTCTCGAGTTGGTTCTAGGTTGCTAGTTCGGCAGCATCGAGGGCGCTGAATGGACCTGGTTGTGCCTGTCCCACTGCTACGGTCGGGGTGAATAGCCGTGGGTGGTCCATATCGGGACTGGTGTCGTGGGTTTCGTTGTCTCTAGCGCAAATTGGGGGACCCACGGCTATTCAACCGACCGTAGCAGTCGGATAGGCACAACCAGACCCATTCAGCGCTCCCGATGCTGCCGAACTAGTAACCTAGAGCCAACTCGAGACCAAGGGTCTCAAAATTGTGGTTTCTCCCGTCCTCGATGCCCAGGAGCAAGACGCCAATATCCAGGCATCGATACGCTAGCTGTTCGTTATTAGTCAGCTGGAGTATGAATGCCCGGGCATCGGCGTATGGTACTGGGCTTCTCAGACGACCGAAAGTACCGTTTTGAACCCCATGGTCTCGGTTTAGCTCTGGGTTGCTAGTTCGAGAGCATCGGGGCGCTGGATGGGCCTGGTTGTGCCTTCCTATTGCCACGGTGGGGTGAATAGCCGTGGGTCCCACCAATCTGCGCTCAAGGGACAACGAAACCCACGACAACCGTCCCGACATGGACCACCCACAGCCATTCACTCCGACCTCAGCAGTTGGACAGGTACAACCAGGTGTAATGTTTGTCGTGGAAGATTCATTGGAGTCACACTAAGAACATACTTTATTGATCGTTCGGATTAGAATGATCTACATATCAAGAACAACGTCGACGATACCTACGTTGAACTAGTTTCTTAACCTATACAATCAGCATTATTATCTAGGACGCTTACGCATATGAAAAGCTATTACCACATCGATTTATCGACCTAAATATTTTCTTATCGATTGTGATGCAATCTCTCTACATCATCCCTTTCCGAAGAACGTCCTTTACTATGGCCACTTGTGAAGGGCGTTCTCTCAAAAAGTGAGAGATTGTCACCACTCCATTTACGCAATAATTAATCGATGTGATTCCGCTGTTTCTGAATGAATAATACCCTACAGCTATTTCCTTAACTACTTATTCTTGTAGACTCCAAATTAACGTTCACGTTCGCACACCATGGTCGCACTAAGTTCGCGATAACACAAATTGTCACTGAATTCCATAGTCACTCAATCACTGAATCTTACAATGGTTACAAATTAACAAGTACTTACTATCTAGGAACATATTTCTGTATTCTGTTTTTATGTAACGTAATGTGTTTTCCTTTTTGTCTTTCACCGTGCAATTTACGCCTTGCTCTGATACAACAGTGTACGGACCTTTGAACCACGGATCTAATTTGTCCCTATCCTCCTTAGTGATAAGCACTGAACCACCCGGAATGAGTTTGATGGAAGTTGCTTCCTGTCATATAAAATTTTCCGTTCTTTTTCGCTTGAGAAATAAAATTCCTGACTCTAGACAATGCATACTGTAATCTAAATTTGACTTCCTGATAGTAAGCATCGATATTATATAATGGGTCTACACCTTGTTTTTCGAAAATCTCCGGATTGACATTGGCCTTTTCGCGAATACTAACTCGTAAGGAGTGTAATCGTGATACGAGCTAGGTGTGGTGTTATAACAAAACGCGAAGTATTTGGACCAAACATCCCATTCGGCTCGAGTTTCAGCCGTGTACATTCTCAAGAATTCATTCAACACCCTATGATTTCTTTCGCATCCCCCTATTGTTTGACTATGATATGCAGTTGAAATTTTATGCCGCACATACATTAATTTTGATAGATTGGCGAAAACTTCATTCTTGTATCCCATATCGGTTCTGATTTCTTTCATTGGACCATATACGAGAATGAAATTTTCTAGGATAGCTTTCGCTACTGTCGAAGCTTCCTTATTCGGCACGGGCGAAATAACTACGTATTTAGTTAATTCGCATTGAATCGTAACCGCATAAAGATTACCTCGATCAGATTTGGTGAATGGACCTATCGTGTCAATACATACAATATCAAATGCGTTCTGCGGGGTAGGTGTTATTACGAGTGGCTCGACGTGTCTCATTCTAATTTTGTTAATCTGACATTTATGACAAGACTTCGTATATTTCGAAACATCTTTCGACATGCCTTTCCATCTAAAACTAACTTTCAATTTTTTCAACAATCGTTTTTGACCACAATGTCCACCAAACATTGGGTTATCATGATACTCAGTAATAAGTCTCAATTTATCACTTCTATTGGTAATTAACTTTGGCGAGTCACTAATGACAATCGATACATTTTTAAGAATTTTTCGCCCTAATTCCTTGAATTCATTAACAGTGCACTGTGAAAATATTTTATCATTCATATTCAGTCTCAATTTAGTAAATTTCAATTCACCAGCCATTTGATCCAGCTTAGACAATATTTGTGCTAACACAGGAATATTGCCATTAGTGTCCGAAATTAATGCTTGAGCGCCCAATTTATTTTTAAAGTATATTAGGATTTCTATATCCGCGTCTCGGATATTTGATACGTTTCTGAAACGTATCAAGGGCAATTTAACGATTGGTAATCATTTAATGAGTTATAAATTACTGGACTTATTTGTTTCTCTTCATTTGTCGCTGACTCAACGTTTCTTTGTACCTTGTCGGTTTTTGACATTGACCTTGTAATTGCATATGTCTGTACTACCTCGTCAATTTGCGACAGGTCAGTAATGTTTATTCTCGATAAAGCATCCGCACCAACGTTTTCCGTTCCTTTTATATATTCGATGTCGAAATTAAATTCTTGCAGATCCAATCGCATTCTTGTTAATTTAGACGTTCGGTCTTTCATGGCAAACAGATAAACTAATGGTCTATGGTCTGATTTAACTATGAATTTTTGTCCATATAAATAGCAACGAAAATGTTTGATTGCCCAATGAATAGCCGTTAGTTCTTTCAAGATTGTTGGTTTGTGCGATTCACCTTTAGTAAAACTCCGCGATCCATACGCAATTGGGAGTTCCACACCGTTGAAGTTTTGTGACAGAATAGCTCCGCAGGCAATATCGGACGCATCCGTTGTCAAAATGAACTGTTGAGAAAAATCGGGATATTGCAGTATTCGGGGCTCATAAGACTGTTTTTCATGTACTCGAAGGAATTCTGGCATTCACTGGACCAAACAAATTTCGCTTTCTTTTCGTTAACTGATTGAGAGGATATGCAAATTTTGCGAAGTCTGGAATGAATCGGCGATAGTAATTACAAAACGCTATGAATCTTTTACCTCGTCACCGGTTTTAGGAGTCGGATATTTGCTTACTGATTCAGATTTAGAGTCGTCTGGAAGTATACCCTTATCCGTGATTTTGTGGCCTAAATAGGTCACCTCATTTTTGAAAAATCTACATTTTTCTGGATTCAATTTCAAGCTGAACTTCCTACATGTTGCAAAAACGTCTCTTAAATTTTTCATGTGATGACCCTCGGAACAGCCGATGACTATAAGGTCATCCATATAAAGAAATGCTTTTTCGGGGTGACACCCGCAAAGGCTATGGCCATCATTCTTTGGAAACTGTTTGGACTAGCCGACAATCCGAACGGTAATCTAGTGAATCTATATGAACCGGAATCTACGCTGAAAGATGTCAAATCCTAGAGTCTTCGTCAAGTTCGACTTGATGAAATCCCGATAACAAGTCGATTACCGAAAACCATTTGGCTCTACCTAGCTGATCTAAAATGTCATCTATGCGTGGAAGTGGATATTTATCCGCAATTATTTCTTTGTTTATATTCCTAAAATCGACTACCAACCTCCATTTTTGACCTGTTCCCGACTTTTTCGGAACTAACAATACGGGACTGTTGAATTCCGAAACCGAGGGTTCTATTATATTATTCTTTAACATTTTTCCGACTTGATTATTAATTTCTTCCTTTTGAGCTGCTGGTGTCCGATAAGCCTTCGTGTATACTGGTTTCTTACCGGTCCACCTCAATTTCTGCCTATAGAAGTTATTCGTGGTCAAAATGTCCGTCTTTAATGCGAATATATCTGAGTATTCTTTGCAAAGTGTACGCATATCATCTTTAACGTGATCGGGGATTTCCTGGTTCAACTGGGACATGAGTTGCTCCTCCCTATTAGTTTGTTCCACTATTACGTTGTAAATAGCAAATTTATCTAATTCCACCGTTTCTAATTTTGGATCGTCAATTATCACACATTGGCATGTCGTATTGATTATTCTGACTACCGAGTTTGCTGGAGATATAATTGTTCTAGCTACGAAAACGCCTCTTGAGATTTCCTTATTCAAAACTAAAACGCTTTGTGAGATATTTTTAAGACTATTAATCTGCCTGAACACTTCACATCGCGGCGGTAAACAAATTTGATTTTCGTTCAGTCCCGAAAAAATTGGAAGCGTTATTGTGTTGTTACTTATCGTCATATCCATTGTCAATTAGAATATTTTATACTCGCGCCATATTTCGTGAAAAATCTCGGCCTAATATGCCATCTCCTGGTATCCAGAAATCATTCCCGACTATGTGAAATGCATGATGAATACTTCCATGAGTGAAACTAATTGGAATGTCCGCTAGACCTAAAGAAGTGACAAAACCTTCTGATATGCCTTTAATTTTTATCTTACGTCCTTTATCTAACACGTGATTCGCATCTAATTTGCTATGTTTCAAAATGGAAATATCAGAGCCCGAGTCTACAAGTAATTTAATTTCAACATTTTGTTCGGTATCAAGAACGACGAAATTTGATAAATTCAAATCAAGATGGAAAATTTTGCGAACCCCCAATTGAACTTATTGGGGCTTGCCCTGTTTCCTGACTATTTTCATCCACCATTGCTATTCGTACGTTCTGAGATCTACCGGAGTTCCTATTGAAACCTCGGTTTCCTCTTCTGCCTCTATAGTTATTATTCTGCCACTGTTTCCCATCATTATTTCTCACGTCATTATTACTGTTTTCGAAGTACCGAAAATTGCCTGTACGATTGCTATCATGACCCCGTGAGAAGTTACCTCTGTTTCTATTGCTATCGTTACCTCTGTTTCTATAACTATCGTTACCTCTATTTGTATAGCTATCGTTACCTCTATTTGTATAGGAGTACCTGTGCTGCCGATCCGAGCCTAAATAAAAAACATTTCCCGACGGTAATGGATCTTGCACGTTTACAAATTTGGTTATAACCTCCTGAACTGATTGAAAATTTCCTGCTTCCACGATCAACCGGGCTTTCTCGGACAAAGCATTTTGGCATATTGCCTTGATAATATTTTCAACCGCGTACTTTGCCGCTAATTCGCTCGGTACTCCTTCACTATTGTAAGCTTTTTGCAATTGTTCGGCTAGGATTCTATTTCCAACGCATAAACAGCCGATTCTTTGTGACCCTGGCGAGTACTCATCAATTTAGAAGCTAACCTGCTCGAATTTTCACCCTTTACACCGACTTTAAGTTTAATGATTATTTCATTGATACTATTCGCACCTACGATCAAGTCACGGGCCTTGCCTGTTAGCCGTGTCTTAATGAAAGCAATTGCATTTGCTTCTTGATCGGCGGAATAAAACTTCAATAATTCTAAAGCATCTAAAAAGGAAGTAAGGTTTTCGAACTTCCCGTCGTACTGGTTGGGGATGAGTTTACTAGCTAGATTGAAGAATTCTACCGGATTTTGAGCCATGACCTCTACGTCTGTATCGTTATCTTCGTCGCAAATTGATATATCGATTTTACCGAAATACGACGTGGGTACAGTATAGCTAACGCCTAGAGCTTGAAACGATTGAACTACTTTATCTCTAACGTGAAAAAAATGATTCTTACACAAATTTTTATCTAAGTCATCCAACTCATTCCAAGAATTTGATATAGCTGACGTGAATTGATTGAGAAGTATGACCAGATTATCTCTTACTTCGGCTCTCGATAGTTCACCTTTCGGAATATTTTTCTTCAACACTCTTTTCGCGTACGCTTTTATATTAAGGGTAATTGGATTGAGTTTTGCTTCGAATTGTTCGTCTTGCATCAGATGACGACTCGCTTACTTTTGCCGAGAAAACACATTACTATCGAGGAAAGTTCAAACTAACTCAGGTACTAATACAAAATTCTTACTACTTAACTATTACTTTATGTCACACAAATGTTTCAAATTTCGATTACTCACTCATTGTTCATTGCATACGTCGATTCCTTGACTATTACTTCCACCTCGTTCCCTTCTTCAAACCTGTTGAACAGATGCCACCGACGCATTGACCTCCCGTCTTAGACGCCTCGTCATCCTCTTCTGGTAAGACTTGCAGAGTTTTATCATCAAGTTGATGATCAGGATTGCCAAGATCAGGTAGAGTACAACCTTCATATCCTTAGAGATGTTGTATTCGCTTTGCTGGACGATGAAGTTGGAATTCACGGCACCATTCTCAGTAACTCCTTGTTTCGTATCCTTAGATTCGGAACTACCCATTCAGCGCCCCGATGCTGCCCAACTAGCAACCCAGAGCCAACTCGAGACCGAGGGTCTCAAAATTGTGGTTTCGGCCGTTTTGATGCCTAGGAGCAAGACGCCGATATCCAGGCATCGATTTGCTAGCTGTTCGTTATTAGTCAGCCGGTGTATGAATGCCTGGGTATCGGCGTATGGTGTTGGGCTTCTCAGACGGCCGAAACCAACGTTTTGGGCCCCATGGTCTCGGTTTGGCTCTAGGTTGCTAGTTCGAGAGAATCGGGCGCGCTGGATGGGCCGCATTTTGCCTTTCCTCTGCCACGGTGGGGTGAATTGCCGTGGGTGGTCCATATCGGGACGGTTGTCGTGGGTTTCGTCGTCCCTGGGGCGCAAATTGGGGGACCCACGGCTATTCAACCGACCGTGGCAGTGCGACAGGCACAAGCGGGCCCATCCAGCGCCAAAGATGTTCCCGAACTAGCCACGCAGAGCCAATTCGAGACAAAGGGTATCAAAACTGTGGTTTCCGCCGTCCTCGAGGACCAGAAGCAACACGTCGTTATCCAGGCATCCATACGCTAGCTGTTCGTTATTAGTCAGCTGTCGTATGAATGCCTGGGCATCGGTGTAAGGTACTGGGCTTTTCAGATGGCCGAAAGCACGATGCTCCCCATGCTCTCGAACTAGCAACCCAGATCCAATTCGAGACAGAGGATTCAAAAACTTGGTTTCGGCCGTCGAAAAAGCCCAGTACCTTACGCCGATGCCCAGGCATTCATACGCCCGCTGACTAATAACGAACAGCTAGCGTATGGATGCCTGGATATCGGCGTGATGCTCCTTGGCCTCGAGGATGGCGGAAACGACAGTTTTGAGACCCTTTGTCTCGAATTGGCTCTGGATGTCTAGTTCGAGAGCACCGGCAGCTCCGGATGGGCCGGATTGTGCCTTTCCCACTGCCACGGTGGGGTGAATAGAAGTGGGTGATCCATATGGGGCGAGTGTCGTGGGTTCCGGTGTCCTTGGAGCGCAGATTGGTGAAACCCACGGCTCTTGAACCGACCGTGGCAGTGGGAAAGGCACAACCCGGCCCACCTGGCGCCCCCGATATTCTCGAACTAGTAACCCAGAGCCAAACCGAGACCATGGGGCTCAAAAACGGTCGTTTCGGCCTTCTGAGAAGCCCAGGACCATACGCTGATGCCCAGGAATTCATACACTAGCTGACTAATAACGAACAGCTAGCGTATGGATGCCCGGAGACCGGCGTCTTGCTCCTGGGCCTCGAGGACGGCCGACACCACAATTTTGAGACCCTCGGTCTCGAGTTGGTTCTAGGTTGCTAGTTCGGCAGCATCGAGGGCTGTAGGTTGCTAGTTTGGCAGCATCGAGGGCGCTGAATGGATCTGGTTGTGCCTCTCTCACTGCTACGGTCGTGGTGAATAGCCGTGGGTGGTCCATATCGAGGCGGGTGTCGTGGGTTTCGTTGTCCCTGGAGCGCAGATTGGGGACCCACGGCTATTCAACCGACCGTGGTATTGGGAAAGGCACAGCCCGGCCCATCCGGCGCCCCGATGCTCTCGAACTAGCAACCCAGATCCAATTCGAGACAGAGGATTCAAGAACTTGGTTTCGGCCGTCGAAAAAGCCCAATACCTTACGCCGATGCCCAGGCATTCATACGCCCGCTGACTAATAACGAACAGCTAGCGTATGGATGCCTGGATATCGGCGTGATGCTCCTTGGCCTCGAGGATGGCGGAAACCACAGTTTTGAGACCCTTTGTCTCGAATTGGCTGAGGTGGCTAGTTCGGGAGCATCTTTGGCGCAGGATGGGCCCGGTTGTGCCTGTCGCACTGCCATGGTCGGTTGAATAGCCGTGGGCCCCCAATACTCGCTCCAGGACAACGAAACCCACGACATCCGCCCTGATATGGACCACCCACGGCTATTCACCTCGACCGTAGCAGTGGGACAGGCACAACCAGGTCCATTCAAATCCTTCGATGCTGCCGAACTAGCAACCTAGAGCCAACTCGAGAACGAGGATCTCAGAATTGTGTTTTCAGCCGTACTCGATGCCCAGAAGCAAGACGCCGATATCTAGGCATCGATACGCTAGTTGTTCGTTATTAGTCAGCTGGTGTATGAATGACTGGGCATCGGCGTATGGTCCTGGGCTTCTCAGAAGGCCGAAACCAACGTTTTGAGCCCCATGGTCTCGGTTTGGTTTTGGGTTGCTAGTTCGAGATCATCAGGGGCGCTGGATTGGCCGCATTGTGCCTTTCCCACTGGCACGATGTGGGTGAATAACTTATTAGTCAGCTGGCGTATGAATGCCTGGGCATCGGCGTATCGTACTAAGCTTTCCCGACGGCTCAAACCCCGTTTTTGAATTCCTTTGTCTCGAATTGGCTCTGGGTGGCTTGTTCGGGAGAATCGGGGGCTGGATGGGCCGGGTTTTGCCTTTTCCACTGCCACGGTGGGGGTGAATAGCCGTGTGTGATCTATATGGGGCGAGTGTCGTGGGTTTCGGTGTCCCTGGAGCGCAGGTTGGTGGGATCCACGGCTATTCAACCGACCGTGGAAGTGGGGAAGGCACAACCCGGCCCGTCCGGCGCCCCGGTGCTCTCGAACTAGCAACCCAAAGCCAAACCGAGACCATCGGGCTCAAAACGGTGGTTTCGGCCGTCTGGGAGCCCAGGACCATACGCCGATGCCCAGGCATTCATACACCAGCTAAGTAATAAGAAACAAGTGGCGTATCGATGCCTGGATATCGGCGTCTTGCTCCTGGGTATCGAGGACGGCCGAAACCACAATTTGAGACACTCGGTCACGAGTTGGCATTGGGTTGCTAGTTCGGCAGCATCGGGGGCGATGAATGGGCCTGGTTGTACATTTCCCACTGCTAGGCTCGAAGTGAATAGCCGTGGGTGGTCCATATCGGGAGGGTGTCGTGGGTTTCGTTGTCCTGAATCGAATATTTGGGGACCCACAGCTATTCAACCGACTTGAGCAGTGGAACAGGTACAACTAGGCCCATTCAGCGCCCCGAAGCTGCCGAACTAGCAACCCAGAGCCAACTCGAGACCGATGGTCTCAAAACTGTGGTTTCGGCCGTCCTCGAGGCACAGGAGCAAGACACCGGTCTCCAGGCATCCATACGCTAGCTGTTCGTTATTAGTCAGCTGCTGTATGAACGCCTGGGCATCGGCATATAGTCCTGGGCTTCTCAGATGGCCGGAACCACCGTTTTGAGCCCCATGGTCTCGGTTTGTCTCTGGGTTGCTAGTTCGAGAGCATCGGGGCGCCAGATGAGCCGGGCTGTGCCTTTCCACTGCCACGGTCGGTTGAATAGTTGTGGGTCCCACCAATCTGCGCTCCAGGGACACCGAAACCACGACACTCGCCCCATATGGATCACTCACGGCTATTCAACCGGACGTGGCAGGGGAAAGGCACAACACGGCCCATCCGGCGCCCCGATGCTCTCAAACTAGCAACCCAGAAAACTGATACCAGGGGCTCGAAAGGTGGTTGTGCCTGTCGCACTGCCACGGTCGGTTGAATAGCCGTGGGTCCCCGATATTCGCTCCAGGACCACGAAACCCACGACACCCGCCCCGATATGGACCACCCACGGTTATTCACTTCGACCCTAGCAGTGGGACACATACAACCAGGCCCATTCAGCGCCTCCGATGCTGCCGAACTAGCAACGCAGTTCCAACTCGTGACCGAGGGTCTCAAAATTGTGGTTTCGGCCGTCCTCGATGCCTAGGAGCAAAGCGCCGATATCCAGGCATCGATACGCTAGTTGTTCGTTATTAGTCAGGTGGTACATGAATGTCTGGGCATCGGCGTATGGTCCTGGGCTTCTCAGACGGCCGCAACCACCGTTTTGAGCCCCATGGTCTCGGTTTGGTTCTGGGTTGCTAGTTCAAGAGCATCGGGGGCCGTAGATGGGCCGCATTGTGCCTCTCCCTCTGCCTTTCCAATAAGGTTTCATATGTCGCTGAATCTTCGATAGGAACGAAGAAACAGCTGTTTTCATTGCTGGTGCATTTTGAACGACCGATTGTAGAATCTCTAATAATTGAGCTATGTTTTCTCTGGACACACCGTTGTGCGGGTGCTGAAATACCTTTCCAATTATGGAACATATGGAATTTGAACGATCGATCATAAAATGTCTAATAATCGTGTTACGGTAACCGATGATCCACCATTGTGAGGGCACTGAAAAGGCCATATCAATTAGGTGTCATACGTCGATGAAGCTATCGCTGTATTTGCAATAGAAGCGAAGAATCTCTGATACTTGTGTAAGGGTGACTGTTGGTACACCGTTGTGCAGGCACTGAAAAGGCCTTTCCAATGAGGTATCATACGTCGCAGTATCTGCGATAGGAACGACGAAACAGCTGTTTTCATTTTTTGAGCATTTTAAACGACCGGTTATAGAATCTTTTACAATCATGCTATGGTAGCCTTTGATAGACCGTATTGCGGGTACTGAAAAGTCCTTTCCAATGAGGTATCATTCGTTGCTGTGTTAGCAATAGGAGCGAAGAATTTTTAATAAGTGTGTTATGGTTACGGTTGGTACAACGACATGTGGGCACTGAGAAGGTTTTTCAAAAGAGGTATCATATGTCGCTGTATCTTCGATAGGAAAGAAGAAACAGCTGTTTTCAATTTTTGTGCATTTTGAACAACCGATTATAGAATCTCTAATATTTGTGCTATGTTAACCTTGGGTACACCGTTGTTTGGGCACTGAAAAGGCCTTTCCAATGAGGTATAATACGTCGCTGTATCTGCTACAGGAACGAAGAAACAGCTGTTTTCATTTCTTGTGCATTTTGAGCGACTGATTATAAAATCTCCTATAATCGTACTATGGTTACCTTTGATACACTATTGTACTGAAAAGACCTTTCCAATGAGGTATCATACTTCGCTGTATTTGCAATAGGAGCGAAGAAGCTCTAATAATTGTGTTATGTTAACCTTCGACACACCGTTGTGCGGGTACTGAAATACCCTTCCAGTTATGGACCACATGGACTTTAAAGGATCGATCATTAAATCTCTAATAATCGTGTTATGGTAACCGATGATACACCTCTGTGACGTCACTGTATGTATGTAGCTGTCGCTCTATTTGCAATAGGAGCGAAGAATCTCTAATAATTGTGTTATGGCGACCGTTGGTACATCGTTGTGCGTGTACTGAAAAGTCCTTACCAATGAGGTATCATACGTCGCTGTATCTGCGATAAGAACGAAGAAACAGCTATTTTCTATTTTGTGCATCCTCAATGACCGATCATAGAATTCCCTATAATCTTGCTACCAATGATACATAGTTGGGCGGGCACTGAAAAGGCTTCTTCAATGAGGTATGATACGTCGCTTCATCTGCGATAGGAACGAAGAATAAGCTGTTTTCGTTTCTTGTGGATTTTGAACAATCGATCATAAAATCTCTAATAATCGTGTTATGTTAACTGTTGATCCACCTTTGTGCGGGCACTGAAAAGGCCCTACCAATGAGTTATTATACGTCGCTTCAACTGTGGCTTTATTTGCAATAGGAGCGAAGAATCTCTGATAATTTTGAATGGTAACCGTTGGTACACCGTTGTGAGGCCTTTCCAATGAGGTATTATACGTCTCTGTATATGTCGCTGTATTTGCAATAGGAGCGAAGAATCTCTAATAATTGTGTTATGGTAACCATAAGTGTACCGTTATGAGGGCACTAATAAGGCCTTTCCAATGAGGTATCATATGTCGCTGTATCTGCGATAGGAACAAAGACACAGCTGTTTTCATTTTTGTGGATTTTGAACGAGCGATCATAAAATCCATAATTATCGTGCTATGGTATCCGTTGATACACCGGCACCGTTGTGCGAGAACTGAAAAGGCCTTTCCAGTGGGCTATTAATTGTCGCTTTGCAATTTGAACGACCATTTATAAAATCTCGAATAATCATTTAATGGTAACCGTTGATACATGGTCGTGCGGGTATTGAAAAGTCCTTCCCAACAAGGCATCATACGTTGCTGTATATGCGATAAGAACGAAGAAACAGCTGTTTTAATTTTTGTGCATTTTGAACGACCGATCATAAAATCTTCAGTAGTTGTGCCATGTTATCGGTTGATACATTGTTGGGCGGGCAGTGGAAAGGCCTTTCCAATGAGTTATGACAGGTTTTTCATCTGCGATAGGAATGAAGAATAAGCTGTTTTCATTTCTTTTGCCTTTTGAACGATCGATCATAAAATCTCTGATAATCATGTTATGTCAACCGTTGATCGACCTTGGTGTGCACGCACTGAAAAGTCCATACCAATGAGGTATTATACGTCGCTTCAACTCTCGCTGTATTGGCAATAGAAGCGAAGAATCTCTAATAATTTCGAAAGGTGACCGTTGGTAAACCGTTGTGAGTCCACTGAAAAAGCCTTTCCAATGAGGTATCATACGTCTCTGTAGCTGTCACTGTATTTGCAGTAGGAGCGAAGAATCTCTTATAATTGTGTTATGGTGACCGTTAGTGTACCGTTGTGAGGGCACTAATAAGGCCTTTCCAATGAGGTATCATATGTCGCTGTATCTGCGATAGGAACAAAGAAACAGCTGTTTTCTTTTTTTGTGCTTTTTGAACGACCGATTATATAATCTCTCATGATCGTGCTATGGTAACCTTTGATAGAACGTTGTGCGGGTACTGAAAAGTCCTTTCCCATGAGGTATCATACGTCGCTGTATTCGCAGCATGAGAGGAGGATCTCTAATAATTGTGTTATCGTGACCGTTGGTACACCTTTGTTAGGGCACTGAAAACGCCTTACCAATGTAATGTATTAAACGAAGCTATAACTGTCGCAATAGGAGCGAAGAATATCTAATTATTGTGTTATGGTGACCGTTGGTACACCGTCGTGGGGGCACTGAAAGGGCCTTTCCAATGAGGTATCATACGTCGCTGTATATGCGATGAGAACGAAGAGAGAGCTGTTTTCGTTTTTGTGCATTTTGAACTACAGGTCACAAAATCTTTAATAAACGTGTTCTGGTAAACGTTGATCCACCTTTGTGAGGGCACTGAAAACGCCTTACCAATGAGGTATTATACGACGATGTAACTGTCGCGGTACTTGCGATAGGAGCGAAGAAACAGCTGTTTTCATTTTTGTGGACTTTAAACGATCGATCATGAAATCTCTCATAATCGTGTAATGGTAACCGTTGATACATCGTTGTTCGAGTATTGAAAATTTCTTTCCAATGTGGTATCAAACGTTGCTGTATCTGAGATAAAAACGAATTCATTTTTGTGCATTTTGAATCGCCGGTGATGAGATCTCTATTAATCATGCTATGGTTACCGTTGATACAACGTTGTGCGGGTACTGAAGAGTCCTTCACAATGAGGTATCAAACGTTGGTGTACCTGCGATAGGAACGAAGAAACAGCTGTTTTCATTTTATGTGCATTTTCAACGACCGATCATTAAATCTCTAATAATTGTGGTATGGTATCGATTGATACACCGTTGTGCATGCACTGAAAAGCCCTTTCAATGGGGTATCATACGTTGCAGTATCTGGAATAGGAACGATGGAACAGCTGTTTTTATTTTTGTGGGTTTTGAACGATAGATCATAAAATATCTAATATGGATGTTATGTTAATCGTTGATCCATCTCTACGCGGGCACTGAAAAGTCATTCCCAATGAGGTATCATACGTTGCTGTATTTGCGATAGGAACGAAGAAACAGCTGTTTTCTTTTTTTTGCATCTTGAATGACCGATAATAGAATCTCTGATAATAATGCTATGGTAACCGTTGATCCATCTTTAAGCGGGTACTGAAAAGTCATTTCAATGAGGTATCATACGTTGCTATATTAGCGATAGGAACGAAGAAACAGCTGTTTTCATTTTTGTGCATCTTGAATGAACGACATAGAATCTCTAATAATCATGCTATGGTAACTTTTGATCCATGTTTACGCGGGCACTGAAAAGTCCTTTTCAATGACGTATCATACACTGCTGTATTTGCGATAGGAACGAAGAAACAGCTGTTTTCATTTTTTGTACATCTTGAATGACCGATCATAGAATCTATAATGATCATGCTATCGTAACCGTTGATACACCGTTGTGCATGCACTGAAAAGTTCTTTCCAATGAGGTACCATACGTCGCAGTATCTGGAATAAGTACGATGGAACAGCTGTTTTTATTTTTTGTGGGTTTTGAACGATAGATCATAAAATCTCTAATATGGATGTTATGTTAATCGTTGATCCATCTTTACGCGGGCACTGAAAAGTCATTCCCAAAGAGGAATCATACGTTGCTGTATTTGCGATAGGAACGAAGAAACAGCTGTTTTCTTTTTGTGCATCTTGAATGACCGATCATAGAATCTCTGATAATAATGCTCTGGTAATCGTTGATCCATCTTTAAGCGGGCACTGAAAAGTCATTTCCAATGAGGTATCATACGTTGCTATATTAGCGAAAAGAACGAAGAAACAGCTGTTTTCATTTTTTGTGCATGTTGAATGACCGATCATATAATCTCTAATGATCATGCTATGGTAACTTTTGATCCATGTTTACGCGGGCACTGAAAAGTCCTTTTCAATGAGGTATCATACGCTGCTGTATTTGCGATAGGAACGAAGAAACAGCTGTTTTCATTTTTGTACATCTTGAATGACCGATCATAGAATCTCTAATGATCATGCTATCGTAACCGTTGATACACCGTTGTGCATGCACTGAAAAGGTCTTTCCAATGAGGTATCATACGTCGCCGTATCTGAAATAGGAACGATGGAACAGCTGTTTTTATTTTTTGTGGGTTTTGAACGATAGATCATAAAATCTCTAATAATTATGTTATGTTAATCGTTGATCCATCTTTACGCGGGCACTGAAAAGTCATTTCCAATGAGGTATCACACGTCGCTGTATCTGCGATAGGAACAAAGAAACAGCTGTTTTCATTTTTTGTTCATTTCGAACGACCGATCATAAAATCCATAATTTTCGTGCTATGGTATCCGTTGATACACCGTTGTGCGAGAACCAGAAAGGCCTTTTCAGTGGGGTATTAAATATCGCTGTATCTGCGATAAAAAAATAAACAGCTGTTTTCAGCTTTTGTGCATTTTGAACGACCGAATATAGAATCTCTAATAATTGTGCTATGTTAACCTTGGATACACTGTTGTTCGGGCACTGAAAATGCCTTTCCAATGAGGTATCATACGTCGCTGTATCTACGATAGTACCGAAGAAACAGCTGTTTTCATTTTTGTGGATTTCGAACGATCGATCATAAAATCTCTGATAATCGTGTTATGTTTACCGATGGTCCACTTTTGTGAGGGCACTTAAAAGTTCTTACCAATGAGGTATCATACGTCGCTGTAGCTGTAGCCGTATTTGCAATGAGAGCGAAGAATCTGTAATAATTGTGTAATGGTGACCGTTAGTATACCGTTGTGAGAGCACTGATAAGGCGTTTACAATTAGGTATCATATGTGGCTATATCTGCGACAGGAAAGAAGAAACATCTGTTTTCATTTTCTGTGCATTTTGAACAACCGATTATAAAATATCTAATAATCATGTAATGGTGACCGTTGATACATGATTGTGCGGGTATTGGAAAGTCCTTTCCAATGAGGTGTCATACGTCACAGTATCTGCGATAAGAACGAAGAAACAGCTGTTTTTATTTTTGGGCATTTTGAACGACCGATCATAAAATCTTTACTAATTGTGCCACGGTATTGATTGATACATTGTTGGGCGGGCACTGGAAAGGCCTTTCGATTGAGGTATGACACGTCTCTTCATCTGCGATAGGAACGAAGAATAGGCTATTATCATTTCTTGTGGATTTTGAACGATCGATCATAGAATCTGTAATGATCATGTTATGTTAACAGTTGATCCACCTTTGTGCGGGCACTGAAGAGGCCATACCAATGAGGTATTATACGTAGCTCCAACTGTCGCTGTATTTGCAGTAGGAGCGAAGAATCTATTATAAATATGTTATTTCAACCGTTAGTGTACCGTTTTGAGGGCACTAATAAGGCCTTTCAATGAGGTATCATATGTCGCTGTATCTGCGATAGGAACAAAGAAACAGCTGTTTTTATTTTGTGTGAATTTTGAACGACCGATCATAAAATCCATAATTATCGTGCTATGGTATCCGTTGATACACCGGCACCGTTGTGCGAGAACTGAAAAGGCCTTTCCAGTGGGCTATTAATTGTCGCTGTATCTGCGGTAGGAACGAAGGACCAGCTGTTTTCATTTTTGTGCTTTTTGACAGACTGATCATAAAATCGTGTTAAGTCAACCTTTAATACAACGTTGTGCGAACACTGAAAAGGCCTCTCCAATGAGGTATCATACGTCGCAATATCTGCGATAGGAATGACGAAACAGCTGTTTTCATTTTTGTGCATTTTGAACGACCGATTATAGAATCTCTAATAATTGTGCTATGTTAACCTTGGATACATCGTTATGCGAGCACTGAAAAGGTTTTTCGAATGAGGTATCATACGTCGCTGTATCTGCGATAGTACCGAAGAAACAGCTGTTTTCATTTTTTGTAGATTTTGAACGATCGATCATAAAATCTCTGATAATCGTGTTATGGTAACCGATGGTCCACCTTTGTGAGGGCAATGAAGAGGCCATACCAATGAGGTATTATACGTATCTTACACTGTCGCTGTATTTGCAATAGGAGCGAAGAATCTCTAATAATTGTGTTACGGTGACCGTTAGTGTACCGTTGTGAGGGCACTAATAAGGCCTTTCCAATGAGGTATCGTATGTCGCTGTATCTGCGATAAGAACAAAGAAACAGCTGTTTTCATTTTTTGTGAATTTTGAACGACCGATCATAAAATCCATAATTATCGTGCTATGGTATCCGTTGATACACCATTGTGCGAAAACTGAAAAGGCATTTCCAGAGGGCTATTAAATGTCGCTGTATCTGCGGTAGGAACGAAGAAACAGCTGTTTTCATTTTTTGTGCTTTTTGACAGACTGATCATAAAATCTCTAATAATCGTGTTATGGCAACCGTTGATACACCGTTGTGCGTACACTGAAAAGGCCTCTCAAATGAGGTATCATACGTCGCAATATCTGCGATAGGAACGACGAAACAGCTGTTTTCATTTTTTGTACATTTTGAACGACCGATTATAGAATCTCCAATAATTGTGCTATGTTAACCTTGGATACACCTTTGTGAGGGCACTGAAAAAGCCTTACCAATGAGCTATCAAACGTCGCTGTAGCTGTCGCTGTATTTGCAAAAGAGCGAAGAATCACTAATAATTGTGTTATGGTGACCGTGAGTATACTGTTGTGAGGACCCTGATAAGGCCTTTCCAATGAGGTATCATATGTGACTGTATCTGCGACAGGAACCAAGACACATCTGATTTCATTTATTGTGTATTTTGAACGACCGATTATAAAATCTCTAATAATCATGTAATGGTGACCACCGATACATGGTTCTCCGGGTATTGAAAAGTCCTTTCCGATGATGTATCGTACGTCGCTGTTTTTGAAATAGGAGCGAAGAAGTTCTAATAATTGTGTGATGGTGACCGTTGGTACACTGACATGAGGCCATAGAAAAGGTCTTTCCAATGAGGTATCATATGTCGCTGTATCTTCGATAGGAAAGAAAAAACAGCTGTTTTCATTTTTGTGCATTTTGAACGACCGAATATGGAATCTCTAATAATTGTGCTATGTTAACCTTGGATACACCGTTGTGCGGGCACTGAAAAGGGCTTTCCAATGAGGTATCATACGTCGCTGTATCTGTCATAGTACCGAAGAAACAGCTGTTTTCATTTCTTGTGGATTTTGAACGATCGATCATAAAATCTCTCATAATCGTTTTATGGTAACCGATGGTCCACCTTCGTGAGGGCACCGAAAAGCCTTACCAATGAGGTATAAAACGTCGCTCTAGCTGTTGCTGTATTTGCGAAAAGAACGAAGAATCTCTAATAATTGTGTTATGGCGACCGTGAGTATACCGTTGTGAGGACACTGATAAGGCCTTTCCAATGAGGTATCATATGTGACTGTATGTAATGGTGACCGCTGATACATGGTTGTCCGGGTATTGAAAAGTCCTTTCCGATGAGGTATCACACGTCGCAGTATCTGCGATAGGAACGACGAAACAGTTGTTCTCATTTTTTGTGGATTTTGAACGATTGATCATAAAATCTCTTATAATCTTGTTTTGGTAACCGCTGATCCACCTTTGTCAGGGCACTGAAAAGTCCTTTCCAATGAGATATCATATGTCGCTGTATCTGCGATAGGAACAAAGGAACAACTGTATTCATCTTTTGTGCATTTTGAACGACCGATAATAAAATCCATAATTATCGTGCTATGATATCCGTTGATACACTGTTGTGCGAGAACTGATAAGGCCTTTTCACTCGGGTATTAAATGTCGCTGTATCTGCGATAGGAACGAAGAAAGAGCTGTTTTCATTTTTTGTGCATTATGAACGACCGATCATAAAATCTCTAATGATCGAGCTATGTTATCAGTTGATACTCCGTTGTGCGGTCAATGAAAAGGCATTCCCGATGAGGTATCATACGTAGCTGTCGCTGTATTTGCAGTAGGAGCAAAGAATCTCTAATAATTGTGTAATGGTGACCGTTAGTGTACCGTTGTGAGGGCACTAATAAGGCCTTTGCAATGAGGTATCATATGTCGCTGTATCTGCGATAATAACAAAAACAACTGTTTTCATCTTTTGTGCATTTTGAACGACCGATCATGAAATCCATAATTATCGTCGCTTCAACTGTCGCTGTATTTGCAATACTAGCGAAGAATCTCTTATAATTTTGAATGGTGACCGTTGGTACACCGTTGTGCCGGCACTGAAAGGTCCTTTCCAATGAGGTATCATACGTCACTGTATTTGCAATAGAAGCGAAGAATTCCTAATAATTGTGTTATGGTGACCGTTGGTATACCGACGTGAGGCTACTGAAAGGCCTTTCAAAGATGTATCATACGTCGCTGTATCTGCGACAGGAACGAAGAATCAGCTATTTCATTTTTGTGGATCTTGAACGATAGAACATAAAATCTCTAAGAGACAAAGAGATGTGTCATACCTCATTGGAAAGGCCTTTCCAGTTCCCGCCCAACAATGTATCAATCCATAACATGGCAGTATTAGTGAAGATTTTATTATCGGTCGTTCAAAATGCACAGAAAATGAAAACAGCTGTTTCTTCGTTCTTATCAGAAACACAGCGTCGTATGATACCTCATTGGAAAGGACTTTTCAATATACGCACAACCATGTATCCACGGTCACCATCACGTGATTATTAGAGATTTTATAATCGGTCGTTCAGAATGCACAGAGAATGATAACAGATGTTTCTTCGTTCTTGTCGCAGATACAGCCACATATGATACCTCATTGGAAAGGCCTCATCAGTGCCCTAACAACGGTATGCTGTCGGTCACCATAACACAATTATTAGAGATTCTTCGCTCTTATTGCAAAAACGGCGACAGCTACAGCAACGTATGATACCTCAGGCCTTTTCAGGGCCCTCACAAAGGTGGACCATCGGTTACCATAACACGATAATTAGAGATTTTATGATCTATTGTTCAAAATCCACCAAAAATGAAAACTCTTTTGTCGTTACCATCGCAGATACTGCGACGTATCATATCTCGTTGGAGAGGCCTTTTCAGTGTCCGCACAATGGTGTATCAACGAATGCCATAGCATGATTATTAGAGATTCTACGATAGGTCATTCCAGATGCACCAAAATGAGAACAGCTGTTTCTTCGTTCTTATCGCAGATATAGCGACGTTTGATACCTCAATGGAAAGGACTTTTCAATACACGCAATGCGATGTATCAAAGGTTACCATAACACGAGCATTAGAGATTTTATGATCGGTTGTTCAAAATTCACAAAGAATGAAAACAGCTGGTTATTCGTTCTTATCGCACATACAGCGACGTATGATACCTCAATGGAAAGGACTGTTCAGTACCCGTACAACTAAGTATCAACGGTAACCATTACACGATTATTACGATTTCATGATCGTTCGTTCAAAATGCACAAAAGATGAAAACAGCTGTTTCTTTGTTGCTATCGCAGATACAGCGACATATGATACCTCATTGAAAGGCCTTATTAGTGCCCTCACAACGGTACACTAACGGTCACACAACACAACATAACAGAATTATCAGAGATTCTTTGCTCCTACTGCAAATACAGCGACAGCTACAGAGACGTGGCCTCCATGGATACCATGGCACAATAGGTAAAGATTTTATGATCGGTCGTTCAAAATGCACAGAAAATGGAAACAGCTGTTTCTTCGTTCATATCGCAGAATCAGCGACGTTTGATCCTCATTGGAAAGGCCTTTCAGTGCCCGCAGAACGGTGTATCCAAGGTTAACATAACACAATCATAAGAGATTCTATAATCGGTCGTTCAAAATGCAGAAAAATGAAAACAGCTGTTTCTTCTTTCTTATCGAAGATACAGCGACATAAGATACTTCATTGGAAAAACCTTTTCAGTGACCTCATGTCGGTGTACCAACAGTCACCATAACACAATTATTAGAAATTCTTCGCTCCTATTGCAAATACAGCGACGTATGATACCTCATTGAAAAGGACTTTTCAGTACACGTACAACGGTGTATCAAAGGTTACCATAGCACGATTATTAGAGATTTCATGATCACTCTGTCAAAATGCACAAAAATGAAAACAGCTGTTTCTTCGTTCCTATTGCAGAGACAGCGACGTATGATACCTCGTTGAAGAGGACTTTTAAGTTTATGATCTATCGTTTAAAATCCACAAAAATGAAAACAACGTTTCGTCGTTCCTATCGCAGATGCTGCGACGTATGATACCTCATTGGAAGGGCCTTTCCAGTGCCCGCGCAACGGTGTATCAACTGATACCATAGCACGATTATCAGAGATTTTATGATCGGCCAATTAAAATGCACAAAAATTAAAACAGCTGTTTCTTCGTTCCTGTCGCAGATACAGCGACATTAAATACCCCACTGGAAAAGCCTTTTCAGTTCTCGCACAACGGTGTATCAACGGATACCATAGAACGATAATTATGGATCTTATGATCGGTCGTTCAAAACGCACAAAAATGAAAACAGCTGTTTCTTGTTCCTACCGAAGATACAGCGACATATGATACCTCATTGGAAAGGCCTCATTAGTGCCCTCACAACGGTACATTAACGGTCACCATAACACAATTATTAGAGATTCTTCGCTCCTAGTGCAAATACAGCGACAGCTACAGAGACGTATGATACCTCATTGAAAAGGCCTTTTCAGTGCCCTCACAACGGTGTGCACCCGGTCACCATTCAAAATTATGAGAGATTATTCGCTCCTATTGCAAATACAGCGACAGTTGAGGCGACGTATAATACCTCATTGATAGGGCATTTTCAGTGCCCGCACGAAGGTGGATCAACAGTTAACATAGCACAATTAGTAGAGATTTTATGATCGTTCGTTCAAAATGAACAAAAACGAAAACAGCTGTTTCTTCGTTCTTATCGCAGAAACAGCGACATTTACTACCCCACGTTAAAGGCTCTTTCAGTTCTCGCTCAATGGTGTATCAACGGATACCATAGCACGATAATTATGGATTTTATGATCGGTCGTTCAAAATGCACAGAAAATGAAAACAGCTGTTTCTTCGTTCCTATCGCAGAAACAGTGACATTTAATACCAAACTGGAAAGGCTTCTTCAGTTCTCCCACAACGGTGTATCAACGGATACAATAGCACGATAATTATGGATTTTATGATCGGTCGTTCAAAATGCACGAAAAATGAAAACAGATGTTTCCTCGTTCCTATCGCAGATACAGCGACATTTAATACCCCACTGGAAAGGCTTTTTCAGTTCTCACACAACGGTGTATCAACGGATAATATAGCGCGATAATTACGGATTTCATGATCGGTCGTTCAAAATGCTTAAAAGATAAAAACAGCTGTTTCTTCGTTCCTATCACAGATACTGCGACATCATTGGAACGACCTACAGAGTGCCCTCACGTCAGTGTACCAACGGTCACCAAAGCATGATCATTAGAGATTCTATGATCACAAAAATGAAAACAGCTGTTTCCTCGTTCCTATCGCAGATACAGCGAAGTATGGTAATTCATTGAAACATCCTTTTCAGTGTTGATATTGATATTGATATTGATATTGATATTGATATTGATATTGATATTTATTTCTCAAGCTTATACATCATATGTTTACTCGCGTCAAATTACAATATTGGTTCTACAGCAAAATTAAAAACAGAAAACTAAAAAAGTACACAACAGAAACATACATACTGTATCAAACACTACTAAAATCCAGATTAAAAAGTCCTCGGTCCAAATTTCTCCAGAGACAGAGACCTGATGTCAGTTGGCAGCTTATTGAAAAAATGAGCAGACATACAGAGAGGTCCACGTTGTGATTTAGATAACCTTAGGAAATCGATGTTGAAATGATTTTTACTTCTAGTATCATATGAGTGTACCTCGCTATTTAATTTCCACATGTTTTGATTTCTATGTGCATAAATCAAACAATTGTATATATATTTACGTTTTTGGAACACCGAAATCCTTTTAAAAACAATTTTTATTACGACGCGAATAGTACAATTGATCGAGCTTAACTTAACTTATACAATGAATGTGTTCTTATTTATAACGTCGGTTAATATCGCTGACTCTACTGCTGCAGCGATTGCATCTCTATTTCCTTTTAGAAATGCCTTGGGATCGAATCTCCTAATTCCTCCTTTTTCAGTAACCGTGGCTGAGACTTCCTTTTCTTCGTAGAGGGTGTTAGGTATTTCCTGAAGATGTGGATGAACATGGCAACTATTCCCACTATGCAGACTAGAAGTAAAATTCCGTGGATAATGCGATCGTTGTCGGATGTGGTGCCCACTGGTATAGGTTTTCTAGTGGCGGTATCTCTTCTTTTGTTAATAGGTGTTCCTCTTCTTGCTTCTTCAATTGGTAATCGATTGGTAGCAGATCGACGCTTTGTTTGATGTTTATTGTAACTTTCGGATAGATGTTCTTTAGATTGTTAGATATCATGCAGGAGCTTCTTATACGGCTCAATGTGGGAACTTTTATCCTTTTCTTGGTGTCGTCACAGAATTCAAAGAGCCACGTATTATTTTGGCTAATGATGGAACTGTCTTCCAATTGGTACAAATCGGTAACTATTGGCGCAGATATTCTCGTGCAATTTTCTTCTAGATTTTTCAGAATTGATTTCAGACATTTGGAACTTAATTTCAGATCTTCTTGTTTGATGATATAGAAATTTTCGATTGGATATGTCTCAGAAGTTTCCCAGACGAGTATTTCGTTTGATACAAGTGCATATGGTAATATGGAGGAAACATACGTGTTTTGGAAAGGTAGATTATATAAGTGATAGAGATCATATCCTTCAAAATCGATCATAGGTATCGTTACAAGAAACACTAGTTGATCTTCTTTGATAATGATTTTGGTAGGACATACTGAATAGTAATCTGTCACATGTTTGAAAGGTTTCCAATTACTGTCCATAATAATTTGTGTGAAATTTTTTAAAGGGATTATGTTCTCGTGTAACAGATGGAGACGCCCAAAACTTATGGCGTTTTCTAATTTATTCAACATAGTTTCGATTTCTTGTGATTGCAAGATTATCAAATGTAAATTCAACAGTATATCAAAATTACTGCTTAATTCTTGAACTTTCTTTATGAGATTGTTGATGGTGTCCACATATTGTCGTTGCATATTATCGACTACTTGTAATACTTTATTTTGATTTATTTGTATAATTTTTCATTTTCTTGGATAGCCTTGAAATATCTTTGATAGGTTTCCTCATCATCGGCATCTAAGGTTCCGAATAAAAATTTGGAAATTGTTCCACCTAGATTTATTAATCCTCGTTTGTATCTATTTTGATATATTATGTTACGGTAAGTCTCATTGTTTTTTCTAATAAGGCGTAAAGCCGATTTAAAATATTGCTATACAGCCACGGTTAATCCTTTAGTTTCTTCAATTTTGGTTAACGTGGTATTTTGTATCTTTAAAAGTTCCGACAATCTGGATATGTTATAATGAAAAATTAAATGTTTAGTATGTGTCGTAATAAAAGCTTTTCCTAAGTATATAGGTATTAGATTATGTCGTACTTCATCTATATCAATGGTTATTATATAAGGTAGGAATATTAGCAGGATCCATCGGAAACGTGCCATCTGAAATAAGAATAATATATTATGTTTTTCGTTGTTTAATTCTTGATTTATGATAGATACGTTTATCTTGGGGATTTTGAATCCTAATATCATCAAGTATTTTTATTTGAGCCTTTTTATAAGGTGCATCAAGTTTGGCTTGTGTGGGTACCCGTAAATAGGTATCCTGATTTTCATTTATTTGTTTACCTGACCTATTTTCATTTATTTTATCACTTCTTTTCTTTGCCTTACCCTGCGATTTCGCGACAACGTCGTTAATCTCTTTCATATTTTCTCGGTAGTTTTTACATAATCAGATATTTTCTCATCAGCTGTTTTCTCGATAGGAGAGCGTAATGTAGGTCGCCTTTGATAATTTGCATTGGTGTATAATTTAATGATGAGTGAATGGAATTATTGTAGGTTAATACGGCACGAGTTATTCTTGTTGATAAGGGTAATTTTTCTTTGGATAAACAACGCAACTGTTCTATCAACGTAGAATGAAATCTTTCAATAAGAGCGTTCGAGTTTGGATTGTAGTTTGTAATGTAATGAAGGGAAATTTTATGCGTTTCCGCAAATTCCTGTAGGATTTTATTCTTAAACTCGGTACCATTATCGCACGTTATTCTTTCAGGTATTCCATGGTGACTCATAAAAATAACTATTTTATTCATTATTTCCATTCCCGATTTTTGTATTAGAGGGTAGCATTGTGCAAATTTGGAAAAGGAATCTATAATCGTTAAACAAACACATTTTTCTAAGGTAAATGTGTCCATGTATAAATGGGTAAACGGCTTCTCTCCTATAGGGTTATTTTTTAATATTAACTTCGAAGGGGTTCGTTCATACTTATTCTTCTGGCATACTTCGCAGGAATTAATGTATTGTTGAACTGAATCGTCTAAATTTGGCCAGTAAAATTTCCGTTTTATTGCATTAATATTTTCGTTTATTCCGCGATGTCCTGATTTTGTTACGTGATACAATTCTAATTTTTCTTGACGGTCTATTTCTTCGTATACGTCTTCGAGAAAACTATTAGTTATCTTTAAATGGAAACTTTTGGCTTTGAAGTTGGTTTGTAATAATTCAATAAAAGGTTTCTCTAAGTCCTTATTTTGAAAAAGATAGAATAGTGCTTTCCGGGTTTCATAAATTCTTTTATGAACGTTATGAAATCTTCTGGTTTGGAAATTGCTACTGTGTATCTGATTCGATTGTTAAATGGTTTACTTTTCAGAGCGTAATATTTTTTGTTGTTGTTAAAAAAACAATTTGGTTATTTGCACAATTTAAGGATCGCTCAGTGTATGGTAATTCCAAGATAGGATTTTCGGCATTACTGTGAATTGTTTGCGAATCGGATTGATTTTCAGATACTTCTTCTTCTGACTGTTGTTCTTCGTTATTTGTATTTTCACATTCTTTCAATATTTCTTGTAGATCATTCTCGTCTATTTCTGGCAATACTGAGCTGATTTCGTCATCGAGCGCGTGTAATTCGTTTTGCTGTATTTTTATTCGCGATAAAGCATCCGCATTATTATTAGAGCCTTTCTTAAATTTTATCTCGTAATTATATTCTTCTAATTTCAATTTCCAACGCGTTAACCTGGAATTTGGTTCTTTTAAAGAATTTAACCAGATTAGTGGTTTGTGATCTGAATAAATAACAAATTTATTTCCGTATAAATAATGTCTGAAATGTCTGGTTGCCCAAACAATGGCAAGAAGTTCTTTTTCAATTGTCGAATATCTGGTTTCCGCGTCATTTAAAGTTTTACTAGCATATGCTATGGGTAAATCGTTCGGTGGTGTACCTTGCGATAATATAGCTCCAACGGCATATCCGGAAGCATCAGTTGTTAAACAGAATGGTTTATCGAAATCTGGATAAATTAAAATTGGATGGTTGATTAATAAATTTTTACTGATTTTAAAAGAGTCTTGATATTCTCTGTCTTCTAAGTTGATTTTCATGTCTTTTCGTAAATATTTCGTCATTGGTTTCGTAATTTTTGCAAAGTTTGGTATAAATTTTCTATAATATCCCAACAATCCTAAATACGATTTGATTTCTTTAGTCGTTCTGGGTAAAGGAAATTTTCAATTATCTGAATTTTTCCTGGATTGGGTTTTACTCCTTCTGGTGTTACTATGTGACCTAGAAATTCTATTTCAGTCTTGAAAAATTCACATTTATCTAACTGAATTTTAAGGTGTTCTTGTGATATTTTGTTTAAAATCATATGAATGTCGGCAATATGTTGTTCTTCAGTTTTTGAAAATATGATAATATCGTCCATATAGACGTAACAATTTTTCCTATGAATTCTTGTAATAAATTGTTCATTAAACGTTGGAATGTAGCAGGCGCGTTTTTCAGCCCGAACGGCATTCTTAGAAATTCATAATGCCCATTATCGATAGTGAACGCGGTTTTCTCTATGGATTCGTCGTCTAATTGGATTTGATAATATCCACTAACCAAATCTAGGATCGTATAGAATTTGGATCCCTTTAGTTTGTCTAAAATTGAATCAATTTGAGGAAGTGGGTATTTGTCGTCTACAGTCTTATTATTTAATGGACCATAATCAATGGCCATTCTCCATTTTTCGATACCGGATTTGTCAGGTTTCTTTTTTACCATCACAATAGGAAATGACCAGGGTGAAATGCTTGGTCGAATTACTTTCTTTTGCAATAAATCTTTTACTTGTTTTTGTATTTCTTGTTTATGTTTTTCAGGATATCGTCTAAATTTGCAATGAATAGGGATGTTATCTTGCGTTCTTATATTATGTTTTATTCTATTTGTGAATTCCAAAGGTTGATCTGGAAGTTGGATCGCGTTTTCTGTGACATTAAAAATCTTGATTAATTGATTTTTTAATTTAGGCGATAAATGCGATAAGTCGATTGGGTAGTCGTTTTTTCGCGACGTGACTTTTTGGAAAAATATCGGGAGTCGACAATTTTCTCCTATTAATACTCGTTTTTGTAGATCTATCACAAAACCGTTTTCTTCTAAAAATTCGAAACCTATTAAACCGTCATACAACGTATGGAATTTGTATAGGACGAACGGATATTCTTTATTGATGCCGAAATTTTTCAAGGGCATATTTACTTTTTCGTTACTCATTTCAGAACCATGGGGTGTACACAGGGATGTTTCAGAATTGTAAATTTTATCTGGAAAATGAGCGTAAGCTATACTGGGATCAATTAAACAAACCGAACAACCACTATCTATTAAAAGCTTTCTTTTGGGGTTGTCTAACATTAAATAGGGTAAATGAGTGTTTTTTAGTTTATTATGTACACTATTTAAGTCAATGGTTTGTTGGAGGCTGGTGTTATAAAATTTTCATCTTCTGTTTCAGATTCTAATTGTTCTTCAAAATCAAATAAAGGTTCCTCGACAAAATTTGTTTGTTCGTCATTTTGTTGAATATTCGTTAATTCTTCAGCTATAAATTTTGCTGGTCCGGTTGATTGAAAATAATTTTGAAATCTTTTAGGTTTATTCTGCGTATTTTGATGTGTTTGTACAGAATTATTCATCGGTCTCCTTTCATAACTTCTATGAGTTTGTGTTGACATAGGGGTAGGTTTGTACGAAGGAATTTCATTTTTCGGTTTAAACACGTTTTGTGGTTTTGGTGGGTTACCAAATACTTCCTTATTTGTTGGATATCTTGGGTTTGGTAAATTTGTTTTTGGGGTGAAATGTATTGGTTGTGAAGGAAAAGATGACATACTAGCTTTTGATTTCGCTGTTGCTGTTTGTATTGATTTCTGATCATATCTAACTGTTCTTTTTGCACCGTGTAATTTTCAACCATTTGAACGGCTAAATCAAACGTTAGATTGGTCGTAGTTAACATTGAAGTTTGTAAATCTATAGGAACATTACCTAACAATACGTTTTTAGCGAGGTTTTCCACTAAATCTTTATGCAACAATTTCATATTATTGTCTAAAGTCGGTTCCGCGTCAATTCTATAATTGATGCGAATTTTGTAGTTTTTAATTCGGTCCATAAATTCGAACATACTTTCGTTATGAAATTTGCGAACAAATTGCAATTCATTTTAAGAACATCGAGATTTACGCGATCTCCGAATTTAGTTATGAGAATTCTCTCAAAGCATTCCAAGTATCATTTATATTTGATGAATATAATTCATCTGCGGCTTTATCAATTAATTTATTTCTGATAACTGCTAAACAATATGCTTTCACAATTGTTTCACTTTCGCTAAACTGTATCAAAAATTGATCACAACTTTTAGGAAAGAATTTAATTTCTTGCAATCTCCGTCAAACGAAGGTAAAAGAGCGCCGAATTTTGCGGCGATATCAAGTGGATTCGCCATTTTAGCTTGTTTGCTTTTATTTCGTGCTATTTTTAACGACGACAATTGTTTCGTCAATGAATCAATTTTGATTGATGAATCTCTAAACACCTATAGCAATAGAGATTTTATGTTCGATTTTACTAGGGAACGTTGAAAGACTAGGAAGTTTAAGCACTTGTACTCACGATTTTTCGTCAATTGTTCCAGGCAGGCACGGGTTTGCTAGGCCTCGGTGAGCTGCGTGTTCGGATTTCTCCTCGTTGGGGATTACTATTGCCTCGGGATGGTACTTCGTTTCGCACTTTTCGCACCACTGTGACGGCAGAGTAAACTTTTGTGTTCAATGTTCGAATATCTTCTTAAGAATTGAGATTCACTTAATTCGGCCACCACGAAAACTGATATTTCACGAGAGTTCTAGGTTTTTAACGAATTAATGAAGATATCCCATCCTCGTCGCCATTTACGTTTTTGGAACACCGAAATCCTTTTTAAAAACAATTTTTATTACGACGCGAATAGTACAATTGATCGAGCTTAACTTAACTTATACAATGAATGTGTTCTTATTTATAACGTCGGTTAATATCGCTGACTCTACTGCTGCAGCGATTGCATCTCTATTTCCTTTTAGAAATGCCTTGGGATCGAATCTCCTAATTATATACAGGAATGGAAGGGTTAGAATATTCAATTTTATAAAAGACTGTTCGCAGCAGTCCCTATATTTAAGACCATCAACAATTCTGACTGCACGTCTTTGCAGTCTAAATATGCGTTCAGCACCGCCAGAATTTCCCCACAGTAAAATCTCATATCTCAGATGACTCTCACAAAGCGCAAAATAGGCCGTTTTCAATGTTTCTAGAGAAACAGTGTCTGCCAGACACCTCAGCACAAATGTGTTTCTAGCTAATTTAACGGTTAATTAATCTATGTGGGCACTCCATGTGAGTCTCGAATCTAGGTGCAAACCCAGAAACTCAACATTACTAGCATCCAGAGCTTTCAATCCAAATATAACTGTCTCCGACTTATCCACGTTCATGCTTAAACCATTACCTTTGAACCACTCCAAGGCCACCGACCGCGCCTCCCCCGCAAGATCCTCTGTCGCACCATGATCACTACATTCAACGGAAACAGCAGTGTCATCAGCAAATAAAAATGAGGAATATTTACTCAGGTAGTCTGGGAGATCATTTATATATATTAAAATAAAAGTGGTCCCACTACTGAGCCTTGCGGGACTCCAACAGTAGACAGCTTTTTCTCAGACCACGAGTTATTGGAAAAAACAGCCAAGTATCTCCCAGACAAATAGCTACTTATGAGATTTATACTGCATCCATCGAATCCATATCTGTGAAGCTTCTTTAGCAACAGAGAGTGGGAAACACAATCGAAAGCCTTCGACAGGTCCAGGAACAAGCCGACAGAGCAAAGTCCACGTTCAAAGCACGAAATCGTTTCATTTATAAAATCAGTGACTGCGTCGGTGGTATTCTTTCCTTTACGGAAACCGTACTGCCTCTGCGTGAACAACTTATTCTCCTCAAAAAAGTTCGAAATCTGCCTACATAATACTTTTTCGAAAATTTTGGACAAAACCGGTATCAGTAAAATAGGGCGATAATTTGATGCTTCATTTCTATCTCCCTTTTTATAGAGTGGAATGGTCTTTGACAACTTTAAAGAGGAAGGATAGACTCCTTCTTCAATGCATTTATTGATTAATTTTGTAATAGGTTCCACAATGCTATTTATATTTTTCTTTATTAGCGGTACAGAAAGATCGTATACATCACGTGAAGTACTATTCTTTATCGAGCCAATTATGTCGCGAATTTCAATGTAAGTCACCGATTTGAACGAAAAACAGAATTCACTGGAGAAATCCGCAAATGGCAAGGGTTCCGAATCAACATGAAAATCAGTGGATTCAACAAGGTTTTGGGCCACAGACGCGAAATAGTCACCAAAATCATTTGCTGTAACAGATGAAACAGTTTCACAGGTCTTCTTGTTTCTTTTTTTGTTAATTATAGACCACATTGTTTTCGCCTTGTTGTCTGATTTTAATATTAAATTATCATTAAAACGAGTCTTCGCTCCGTCAATTTCAAGTTTATAACGTCGACGGTGCTTACTCCTGAGTATTCTCAACTGCTCAGTGCCATACACATTAAACAAATCCGACACAAATCTCAGATCGTCTCTCATAGATCGAAGAGTATCATTATACCAGAATGACTTGGGTTTAAAACTACTATACTTTTTTATAACTTTTTTCATTGGAAATGATATCTGATAAGCATCCACAATGTTTTGCTGAAATATATTAAACAACTCATCAGCATTTTTATTACTTTGTGTTATAAAGTCCCAAGATAAATTTTCAAGTATTCTATGAAAACAAGTGTAACCTCTCTGTGTTAACGGTCTGAAATAATTTACAACTTCCTGAGAGGACTCACCCAGTATATAACCACTACCTTGTTGCGCATTGTGGTCCGAGAATAGGCAGGGGAAAACTGCCGATGACTCATTTTCTAGTCCGAAGTTCATGAAGACGTTGTCAATACAGTTGCTCATTCGAGTTGGCTCAAAAATTTTTCTTTCAAATCCATATGATCTAAATAAGTCACAAAGTGCTGTGGCTTGACAGTCTAAAATGGTAAAATTCACATTAAAATCGCCACAGATAATGACATTTTTACATAAATACACTATTTCTAAAATCTTATTAAAATTTGACATAAAACACTCAAAATCACCCTGTGGTGATCTGTATATACATAGGGTAGTTACGTTCGATTTGACAACATGCACAGCAACAACTTCACAGTGTACCTCTACAGAGCACGCATTGATCTGGTCCAAGGGTGTAAAGTCATTTTCTTTACATAAGATAGCTACTCCGCCATGTTTATGACTTGAACGTCCAAAAGATGCAGCAGTCTTCCAACCATCAATTAACAACTCTTCACATACAGCATTGCCAATAAAATGTTCCGAGATACATACAATATCAGGATAATTTCTATCCTTCAGATATAATTCCAGGGAATTTAATCTACTACTGATACCCTGAATGTTTAGGTGAAGTACAGAGAATTTCATACTTTCCTTCTTCGAAAAGTTTGCAGCATTTATCAGTTCTGGTTCCCCGTTATCATTCTCTTCTGAAAAAACTTGGTCACTATAGCCCCATCTGGCCATATATTGACATCTCTTGCAGTGATAAAACTTGAGTCATTTATTGTGATTTTAAATGACGAATATGATGTAGGGTATTTTGAGATTAATTTCTCGCAAGTGGCTTCTTCTATGTAGTTTCTCACCATTTTAGTAAGATCGTCGGTGGATGTTGTTGGATCGATTCTCGATACAAAAAGATCAATTTTTTTTTTGGTTGTTTTAATTTCGTTGTCTTTGTTGGATCCCATTATACTCCACTTTTTCCTCTTTTTAGATGTCACCGTTTTCCATTGTTCAGTGTCTTTCTTTTGTTGTTGGGACAAATTGATATTATTATCAATGTCCTTGCTGGGATACCGCTGACTTTGACTGTCAATACTGTCATTCTCGGATTCGTTTTTGACAATTGATACAGTTTTTGGTGGCTGCGGCGGCGTCATCGCGTTATGGCTCCTGTTCGCCTTGGGGTCAGTGGTACTTGATGCGCCGTTCTGGTTGTTCACACGCCTCGCCGGTTCAACATCGCCACAGGATCCTGATGCAATGTAGCCATTTCCATGTGTTGAAATGTCAGCGTTTTTCTGCTTTTTATGTGATTTTGAGGTTGCCTTGGGGTTTTTGTTATACAGAGCTCCGTTTTTTCCGTCATGTAGTCATTTAATTGCGAGTTTAATAAGTGGATGATCATTTCCTTATCTTCTATTATTTTCTGTTTATCATGTAATCTAGCCTCCTTGTCAGCAAGGATTCTGTTCAATAATTTTACTTCCAGCTGAAGTTTCTGAAGATCACCGATCGAAAAATTTATCGAGTCCTGAAAATTCGACTCATTTTCCGCACAGCACTCGAAAGTGTCGCAGTCTGTAGGAATTATCATTTCACGCTTTTCACAGCACGATTTATGAAAGACGTTATTACACAACCTGCACTTAATTGTGTTTGTTACCGCACTTCGATTACAATGCGAACATATATGTTTCATTTTGCTAGGTTAAACTTTGCTTTGCGATACAAATCCGGTCCGACGTAAACAGTCTGACCGCCAGATTCTGAATGAATTCAGTGTCCGCACAACGGTGTATCAACGGATACCATAGCATGATTATTAGAGATTTTATGATCGATCGTTAAAAATGCACAAAAAATAAAAACAGCTGTTTCTTTGTTCCTATCGCAGCCATAGCGACGTATGATACATCATGGGAAAGGACTTTTCAATACCCGCACAAAGATGTATCAACGGTCACCATTTCACTATTATTCGAGATTTTATGATGGGTCGTTCAAAATGCACCACAAATGACGACATCTCTTTTTGCGTTTCTATCACAAATACAGCGACGTATGATATTTCATTCAAAAGGCCCTTTCAGTGCACTCACAATGGTGTACCAACGGTCACCATAACACAATTATAAGAGATTTCACGCTGCTATTGCAAATACAGCGACAGCTACAGCGACGTATGATACCTTATTGGTAAGGCTTTTTTCATGCCATCACAAAGGTGGAACAACCTTTACCATAACATGATTATTAGAGATTTTATGATCTATAGTTCAAGATCCACAAAAAATGAAACAGCTGTTTCTTCGTTCCTTTCGGAGATACCGCGACGTATGATACCTCATTGGAAGGGCCTTTTTAGTGCACGCACAACGGTGTACCAACAGTCACCGTAACACAATGATTAAAAATTCTTCGCTCCTATTGCAAATACAGCGACAGTTACAAGGACGTAAGATACCTCATTGGAGAGGCAATTCAGTGCCCGCACAACGTTGTACCAACGGTCACCATAACACGATTATTAGAAATTCTTCGCACCTATCGCAAATACAGCGACATTTACAGCGACGTATGATATCTCATTGGAAAGGCCTTTCCACTGCCCGCGAAACGGTGTATCAACAGTCATCATAGCACAATTATTAGAGATTTTTCGCTCCTGTAGCAAATACAGTGAAAGTTACAGCGACGTATGATACCTCATTGGAAAGGCCTTTTCAGTGCCCTCATAAAGGTGGATTAACGGTTACCATAACACGATTATTAGAGATTTTATGATTGATCGTTCAGAATGCATAAAAAAAGAAATCAGCCGTTTCTTCATTCTTATCGCAGATACAGCGACATATGATACATCATTGGAAAAGCCTTCCCAGTGCCCTCACGTCAGCGTACCAACGGTCACCAGAGCATGATTATTAGAGATTCTATGATCGGTCATTCAAAATGAACAAAAAATGAAAACAGCTGTTTCCTCGTTCCTATCGCAGATACAGCGAAGTATGATAATTCATTGAAACATCCTTTTCAGTGTCCGCACAACGGATACCATAGCATGATTATTAGAGATTTTATGATCGATCGTGAAAAATCCACAAAGAATAAAAACAGCTGTTTCTTTGTTCCTATCGCAGCCATAACGACGTTTGATACATCAGTGGAAAGGACTTTTCAATACCCACACAAAGATGTATCAACGGTTACCATTTCACGATTATTCGAGATTTCGTGATCAGTCGTTCAAAATGCACCAAAAATGACGACATCTCTTTCTGCGTTGCTATCACAAATACAGCGACGTATGATATTTCATTGGAAAAGCCTTTTCAGTGCACTCACAACAGTGTACCAACGGTCACCATAACACAATTATAAGAGATTCTACGCTTCTATTGCAAACACAGCGACAGCTACAGCAACGTATGATATCTCATTGGAAAGGCCTTTTCAGTGTCTGCGAAACGGTGTATCAACATTCATCATAGCACAGTTATTAGAGATTCTTCGCTCCTGTAGCAAATACAGTGAAAGTTACAGCGACGTTTGATACCTCATTGGTAAGGCCTTTTCAGTGCCCTCATGAAGTTGGATAAACGGTTACCATAACACGATTATTAGAGATTTTATGATCGATCGTTCAGAATGCATGAAAAAATATCAGCCGTTTCTTTATTCTTATCGCAGATACAGCGACGTATCATACCTCATTGGAAAGGACTTTTCAATACCCGCACAACGATGTATCAACAGTTAACATTACACGATTATTAGAGATTTTATGATCGGTCGTTCAAAATGCAAAGAAAATGATTATTCGTTTCTATCACAAATACAGTGACGTATGATATTTTATTTGAAAGGCATTTTCAGTGACCTCACAACGGTGTAACAACGGCCACTATAACACAATTTTTAGAGACTCTTCGCTTCTATTGCAAATACAGCGACAACTACAGTGACGTATGGTACCTCATTGGTAAGGCCTGTTTAGTGCCCTCACAAAGGCGGATCAACTGTAACCATAACACGATTATAAAAGATTTTATGTTCTATCCTTCAAGATCCACAAAAATGATCCAGCTGTTTCTTCGTTCCTATCGCAGATACAGCGACGTATGATACCTCATTGGAAAGGCCTTTTTAGTCTTCGCACAGCGGTGTATCAACAGATACCATAGCACGATCATTAGAGATTTCATGATCAGTCGTTCAAAATGCACAAAAAATGAAAAAAGCTGTTTCTTCGTTCCTATCGCAGATACAGCGATATATGATACCTCATTGGAAAGGACTTTCCGGTGCCCTCACAACGGTCTATCAACAGTCACCACAACACAGCTATTTGAGATTCTCCGCTCCTATTGCAAATACAGCGGCAGCTACAGAGACGTATGATACCTCATTAGAAAAGCCTTTTCTGTGCCCTCACAAAGGTGAATCAACGGTCACCATAACAGGATTATTAGAGATTTCACGATCGATCGTTCAAAATCCCCAGGAAATGAAAACAGCTTATTCTTCGTTCCTATCGCAGATCAAGCGACGTATGATACCTCATTGGAAAGGTTTTTTCAGTGCCCGCCCAACGGTGTATCAACAGTAACCATAGCATGATTATTAGAGATTTTATGACCGGTCGTTAAAAATGCACAAACATTGACGACAAATCTTCCTTCGTTTCTATCACAAATACAGCGACGTATGATATTTCATTGGAAAGGCCTTTTCAGTGACCTCACAAAGGTGGATCAACGGTTACCGTAACACGATTATTAGAGATTTAATGATCTATCGTTAAAAATGCACAAAAAATGAAAATAGCTGTTTCGATGTTCCTATCACAGATACAGCGACGTATGATACCTCATTGAAAAGGACTTTCCAGTGCCCTCACAACGGTGTATCAACGGTCACCATTACACAATTATAAGAGATTCTTCGCTCCTATTGCAAATACAGCCACAGCTACAGCGACGTATCATACTTCATTTGTAAGACTTTTTCAGTGCCCGCACAACGGTGTATCAACAGTTACCAAAGCACGATTATTAGTGATTTTATGATCGGTCATTCAAAATGCACAAAAAATGAAAACAGCTGATTCTTCGTTTTTATTGAAGATACAGCGACGTATGATACCTCATTAGGTATCTTTCGATACCTGCACAACGATGTGTCAACGGTTGCCATTACACGATTATAAGAGACTTTATGATCGGTCGTTGAAAATGCACAAAAAATGACGACATCTCTTTCTTCCTTTCTATCACGAATACAGCGATGTATGATATTCCATTGGAAAGGCCTTTTCAGTGCCCTCCTACGGTGTACCAACGGTCACCATAACATAATTATTAGAGATTCTTCGCTCCTATTGCAAATACAGCGTCAGCTACAGCAACGTATGATATTTCATCAGTAAGGCGTTTTCAGTGCCCTCACAAAGGTGGATCAATGCTTACCATAACACGATTATTAAAGATTTTATGATCGGTCGTTCAAAATGCACAAAAATGAAATCACCCTTTCTTCTTTCTTATCGCAGATACAGCGAGGTGCGATTGGAAAAACTTTTCAGTTCCTGCATAACAATGTATGAACAGATACCATAGCACGATTATTAGAGATTTTATGATCTGTCGTTCAAAATGCACAAAGAATAAAAATAGCTGTTTCTTCGATCCTATCGCAGATACAGCGACGTATGATACATCATTAGAAAGGTATTTCAGTACCCGCACAAAAGAATATCCAAGGTTAACATAGCACACTTATTAGAGATTCTACGATCAGTCGTTAAAAATGCACAAAAAAATCAATCAGCTCTATCTTCGTTCCTTTCGAAGATTCAGCGACATATGATACCTCATTGAAAAGGACTTTTCAGTGCCCTCACGACGGTGTACCAACGGTCACCATAACGTATTTATTAGAGATTCTTCGCTCCTATTGCAACTAGCGCGACGGTACAGCGTCGTATAATACCCCATTGGTAAGGCGTTTTCAGTGCCCTCACAAAGGTGGATCAACGGTTACCATAACACGATTATTAGAGATTTTATGATCGGTCGTTCAAAATGCACAAAAAATGAAGACAGCTATTTCTTCGTTCTTATCTCAGACACAGCGACGTACGATTGGAGAAGCCTTTTCAGTGCCCGCATAACGGTGTATCAACAGATACCCCAGCACGATTATTAGAGATTTTATGATCAGTTGTTCAAAATGCACAAAGAATGAAAACAGCTGGTTTTTCGTTCTTATCGCAGATACAGCGACGTATGATACCTGGTTGGAGAGGACTTTTCAGTACCCGAACAACGGTTTAACATCAGTTACCATAGTACCAACATTAGACGTTTAATGATCGGTCGTTCAAAATACACAAAAAATGAGAACAGCTGTTTCTTCGTTCCTATCGCAGATACAGCGACGTATGATACCTCTTTGAAAGGCCTTTTCAGTGCCCTCACGACGGTGTACCAACGGTCACAATAACACAATTATTAGAGATTCTACGCTCCTATTGCAAGTACTGCGACAGTTACAGCGTAGTATAATACCGCATTGGTAAGGCGTTTTCAGTGCCCTCACAAAGGTGGATCAACGGTTACCAGAACACGATTATTGAAGATTTTATGACTGGACGTTCAAAATGCACAAAAATGAAAACAGCTGTTTCTTCGTTCTCATCGCAGATACAGCGACGTATGATACCTCACTGGAAAGGCCTTTTCAGTGCCCTCACGACGGTGTAGCAACGGTCACCATAACACAGTTATTAGGGATTCTTCGCTCCTATTGCAACTACTGCGACAGTTAGAGCTTCGTAAAATAACTCACATTAAGTAAGGCGTTTTCAGTGCCCTAACAAAGGTGTACCAACGGTCACCATAACACAAAAATTAGAAATTCTTCGTTCCTATTGCAAATACAGCGACGTATGATACCTCATTGGGAAGGCCTTGTCAGTGCCCTCACAACAGTTTACAAACAGTCACCATAACACAATTATTAGAGATTCTTCGCTCCTATTGCAGGTACAGAGACAGCTACAGGGACGTTTGATACCTCGTTGGAAAGGTCTTTTCAGTGTTTGCACAATGGTGTATCAACAGGTACCATAGTACGATTATTAGAGATTTTATGATTGGTCGTTCAAAATGCACAAAGAATAAAAATAGCTGTTTCTTCGTTCCTATCGCAGATACAGCGACGTATGATACATCATTGGAAAGGTATTTCAGTACCCGCACAACGGAGTATCCAAGGTTAACTTAGCACAATTATTCTACAATAATTCGTTAAAAATGCACAAAAAATGAAAACAGCTCTATCTTCGTTCCTTTTGAAGATTCAGCGACATACGATTCCTCATTGGAAAGGCCTTTTCAGTGCCCTCACTTTGATGTACCAACGGTCACCATAACACAACTCAAACTTTTCGGAATATCTCCGAAATGCACCTTTCGGTCTGGCAATTCTAAACGGTCGAACGAAATACACCGTTCGGACTTGAACTTTTCGGCATATCTCCGAAACGTACCTTTCGAACTCTAACTATCGAACTGTCGCCCGAAATACACCGTTCGGACTTGAATTTTTCGACGTATTTCCGAAACGTACCTTTCGGACTCTAACTATCGAACTGTCGGCCGAAGTGCGCCGTTCGGACTTGAACTTTTCGGCATATCTCCGAAATGCATCTTTCGGACTCTGACTGCTAAACGGTCGAACGAAATACACCGTTCGGACTTGAACTTTTCTACATATCTCCGAAACGTACCTTTCGGACTCTAACTATCGAACTGTCGCCCGAAGTGCACCGTTCGGACTTGAACTTTTCGGCATATCTCCGAAATGCACCTTTCGGACTCTGACTGCTAAACGGTCGAACGAAATACACCGTTCGGACTTGAACTTCTCGACATATCTCCGAAACGTACCTTTCGGACTCTAACTATCGAACTGTCGGCCGAAGTGCACCGTTCGGACTTGAACTTTTCGGCATATCTCCGAAATGCACCTTTCGGACTCTGACTGCTAAACGGTCGAACGAAATACACCGTTCGGACTTGAACTTTTCGACATATCTCCGAAACGTACCTTTCGGACTCTAACTATCGAACTGTCGCCCGAAGTGCACCGTTCGGACTTGAAAAAATCAGGCATCACTCCGAAATACACTTTTCGTGCGTCGAACGTGGATCATCTTACCGAAATGCACCTTTCGGACTCTGACTGCTAAACGGTCGTCCGACATACACCGTTCGGACTTAAACTTCTCTACATATCTCTGAAACGTACCTTTCGTACTCCAACTATCGAACTGTCGGCCGAAGTGCACCGTTCGGACTTGAACTTTTCGGCATATCTCCGAAACGTACCTTTCGGACTCTAACCATCGAACTGTCGCCCAAAGTGCACCGTTCGGAATTGAACTTTTCGGCATATCTCCGAAATGCGCCTTTCGGACTCTGACTACTAAACGGTCGAACGAAATACACCGTTCGGACTTGAACTTCTCGACATATCTCCGAAACGTACCTTTCGGACTCTAACTATCGAACTGTCGCCCGAAGTGCGCCGTTCGGACTTGAACTTTTCGGCATATCTCCGAAATGCATCTTTCGGACTCTGACTGCTAAACGGTCGAACGAAATACACCGTTCGGACTTGAACTTTTCGACATATCTCCGAAACCTACCTTTCGGACTCTAACTATCGAACTGTCGCCCGAAGTGCACCGTTCGGACTTGAAAAAATCAGGCATCACTCCGAAATACATTTTTCGTGCGTCGAACGTGGATCATCTTACCGAAATGCACCCTTCGGACACTGACTGCTAAACGGTCGTCTAACATACACCGTTCGGACTTAAACTTCTCTACATATCTCCGAAACGTACCTTTCGGACTCTAACTATCGAACTGTCGCCCGAAGTGCACCGTTCGGACTTGAACTTTTCGGCATATCTCCGAAATGCACCTTTCGGACTCTGACTGCTAAACGGTCGAACGAAATACACCGTTCGGACTTGAACTTCTCGACATATCTCCGAAACGTACCTTTCGGACTCTAACTATCGAACTGTCGCCCGAAGTGCACCGTTCGGACTTGAACTTTTCGGCATATCTCCGAAATGCACCTTTCGGACTCTGACTGCTAAACGGTCGAACGAAATACACCGTTCGGACTTGAACTTCTCGACATATCTCCGAAACGTACCTTTCGGACTCTAACTATCGAACTGTCGCCCGAAGTGCACCGTTCGGACTTGAACTTTTCGGCATATCTCCGAAATGCACCTTTCGGACTCTGACTGCTAAACGGTCGAACGAAATACACCGTTCGGACTTGAACTTTCGACATATCTCCGAAACGTACCTTTCGGACTCTAACTATCGAACTGTCGCCCGAAGTGCACCGTTCGGACTTGAACTTTTCGGCATATCTCCGAAATGCACCTTTCGGACTCTGACTGCTAAACGGTCGAACGAAATACACCGTTCGGACTTGAACTTTTCGACATATCTCCGAAACGTACCTTTCGGACTCTAACTATCGAACTGTCGCCCGAAGTGCACCGTTCGGACTTGAACTTTTCGGCATATCTCCGAAATGCACCTTTCGGACTCTGACTGCTAAACGGTCGAACGAAATACACCGTTCGGACTTGAACTTCTCGACATATCTCCGAAACGTACCTTTCGGACTCTAACTATCGAACTGTCGCCCGAAGTGCACCGTTCGGACTTGAACTTTTCGGCATATCTCCGAAATGCACCTTTCGGACTCTGACTGCTAAACGGTCGAACGAAATACACCGTTCGGACTTGAACTTTTCGACATATCTCCGAAACGTACCTTTCGGACTCTAACTATCGAACTGTCGCCCGAAGTGCACGTACCTTTCGGACTCTAAAAATCGGACTTGAAATGCACTTTTCGGCGTTGAATATCGGCATATCTCCGAAATGCACCTTTCGGACTCTGACTGCTAAACGGTCGAACGAAATACACCGTTCGGACTTGAACTTCTCGACATATCTCCGAAACGTACCTTTCGGACTCTAACTATCGAACTGTCGCCCGAAGTGCACCGTTCGGACTTGAACTTTTCGGCATATCTCCGAAATGCATCTTTCGGACTCTGACTGCTAAACGGTCGAACGAAATACACCGTTCGGACTTGAACTTTTCGACATATCTCCGAAACGTACCTTTCGGACTCTAACTATCGAACTGTCGCCCGAAGTGCACCGTTCGGACTTGAAAAATCAGGCATCACTCCGAAATACACTTTTCTTGCGTCGAACGTGGATCATCTTACCGAAATGCACCTTTCGGACTCTGACTGCTAAACGGTCGAACGAAATACACCGTTCGGACTTGAACTTCTCGACATATCTCCGAAACGTACCTTTCGGACTCTAACTATCGAACTGTCGCCCGAAGTGCACCGTTCGGACTTGAACTTTTCGGCATATCTCCGAAATGCATCTTTCGGACTCTGACTGCTAAACGGTCGAACGAAATACACCGTTCGGACTTGAACTTTTCGACATATCTCCGAAACGTACCTTTCGGACTCTAACTATCGAACTGTCGCCCGAAGTGCACCGTTCGGACTTGAACTTTTCGGCATATCTCCGAAATGCACCTTTCGGACTCTGACTGCTAAACGGTCGAACGAAATACACCGTTCGGACTTGAACTTCTCGACATATCTCCGAAACGTACCTTTCGGACTCTAACTATCGAACTGTCGCCCGAAGTGCACCGTTCGGACTTGAACTTTTCGGCATATCTCCGAAATGCACCTTTCGGACTCTGACTGCTAAACGGTCGAACGAAATACACCGTTCGGACTTGAACTTTTCGACATATCTCCGAAACGTACCTTTCGGACTCTAACTATCGAACTGTCGCCCGAAGTGCACCGTTCGGACTTGAACTCGGCATATCTCCGAAATGCACCTTTCGACTCTGACTGCTAAACGGTCGAACGAAATACACCGTTCGGACTTGAACTTTCGACATATCTCCGAAACGTACCTTTCGGACTCTAACTATCGAACTGTCGCCCGAAGTGCACCGTTCGGACTTGAACTTTTCGGCATATCTCCGAAATGCACCTTTCGGACTCTGACTGCTAAACGGTCGAACGAAATACACCGTTCGGACTTGAACTTTTCGACATATCTCCGAAACGTACCTTTCGGACTCTAACTATCGAACTGTCGCCCGAAGTGCACCGTTCGGACTTGAACTTTTCGGCATATCTCCGAAATGCACCTTTCGGACTCTGACTGCTAAACGGTCGAACGAAATACACCGTTCGGACTTGAACTTTTCGACATATCTCCGAAACGTACCTTTCGGACTCTAACTATCGAACTGTCGCCCGAAGTGCACCGTTCGGACTTGAACTTTTCGGCATATCTCCGAAATGCACCTTTCGGACTCTGACTGCTAAACGGTCGAACGAAATACACCGTTCGGACTTGAACTTTTCGACATATCTCCGAAACGTACCTTTCGGACTCTAACTATCGAACTGTCGCCCGAAGTGCACCGTTCGGACTTGAACTTTTCGGCATATCTCCGAAATGCACCTTTCGGACTCTGACTGCTAAACGGTCGAACGAAATACACCGTTCGGACTTGAACTTTTCGACATATCTCCGAAACGTACCTTTCGGACTCTAACTATCGAACTGTCGCCCGAAGTGCACCGTTCGGACTTGAACTTTTCGGCATATCTCCGAAATGCACCTTTCGGACTCTGACTGCTAAACGGTCGAACGAAATACACCGTTCGGACTTGAACTTTTCGACATATCTCCGAAACGTACCTTTCGGACTCTAACTATCGAACTGTCGCCCGAAGTGCACCGTTCGGACTTGAACTTTTCGGCATATCTCCGAAATGCACCTTTCGGACTCTGACTGCTAAACGGTCGAACGAAATACACCGTTCGGACTTGAACTTTTCGGCATATCTCCGAAACGTACCTTTCGGACTCTAACTATCGAACTGTCGCCCGAAGTGCACCGTTCGGACTTGAACTTTTCGGCATATCTCCGAAATGTACCTTTCGGACTCTGACTGCTAAACGGTCGAACGAAATACACCGTTCGGACTTGAACTTTTCGGCATATCTCCGAAATGCACCTTTCGGACTCTGACTGCTAAACGGTCGAACGAAATACACCGTTCGGACTTGAACTTTTCGACATATCTCCGAAACGTACCTTTCGGACTCTAACTATCGAACTGTCGCCCGAAGTGCACCGTTCGGACTTGAACTTTTCGGCATATCTCCGAAATGCACCTTTCGGACTCTGACTGCTAAACGGTCGAACGAAATACACCGTTCGGACTTGAACTTTTCGACATATCTCCGAAACGTACCTTTCGGACTCTAACTATCGAACTGTCGCCCGAAGTGCACCGTTCGGACTTTGACTTTTCGTGCGTCGCATCATCTTACCGAAATGCACCTTTTCGGACTCTGACTGCTAAACGGTCTACATATCTCCGAAATACACCGTTCGGACTTGCAACTTCGGACTTCTTACATATCTCCGAAACGTACCTTTCGGACTCTAACTATCGAACTGTCGCCCGAAGTGCACCGTTCGGACTTGAACTTTTCGGCATATCTCCGAAATGCACCTTTCGGACTCTGACTGCTAAACGGTCGAACGAAATACACCGTTCGGACTTGAACTTCTCGACATATCTCCGAAACGTACCTTTCGGACTCTAACTATCGAACTGTCGCCCGAAGTGCACCGTTCGGACTTGAACTTTTCGGCATATCTCCGAAATGCACCTTTCGGACTCTGACTGCTAAACGGTCGAACGAAATACACCGTTCGGACTTGAACTTCTCGACATATCTCCGAAACGTACCTTTCGGACTCTAACTATCGAACTGTCGCCCGAAGTGCACCGTTCGGACTTGAACTTTTCGGCATATCTCCGAAATGCACCTTTCGGACTCTGACTGCTAAACGGTCGAACGAAATACACCGTTCGGACTTGAACTTCTCGACATATCTCCGAAACGTACCTTTCGGACTCTAACTATCGAACTGTCGCCCGAAGTGCACCGTTCGGACTTGAACTTTTCGGCATATCTCCGAAATGCACCTTTCGGACTCTGACTGCTAAACGGTCGAACGAAATACACCGTTCGGACTTGAACTTTTCGACATATCTCCGAAACGTACCTTTCGGACTCTAACTATCGAACTGTCGCCCGAAGTGCACCGTTCGGACTTGAACTTTTCGGCATATCTCCGAAATGCACCTTTCGGACTCTGACTGCTAAACGGTCGAACGAAATACACCGTTCGGACTTGAACTTTTCGACATATCTCCGAAACGTACCTTTCGGACTCTAACTATCGAACTGTCGCCCGAAGTGCACCGTTCGGACTTGAACTTTTCGGCATATCTCCGAAATGCACCTTTCGGACTCTGACTGCTAAACGGTCGAACGAAATACACCGTTCGGACTTGAACTTTTCGACATATCTCCGAAACGTACCTTTCGGACTCTAACTATCGAACTGTCGCCCGAAGTGCACCGTTCGGACTTGAACTTTTCGGCATATCTCCGAAATGCACCTTTCGGACTCTGACTGCTAAACGGTCGAACGAAATACACCGTTCGGACTTGAACTTTTCGACATATCTCCGAAACGTACCTTTCGGACTCTAACTATCGAACTGTCGCCCGAAGTGCACCGTTCGGACTTGAACTTTTCGGCATATCTCCGAAATGCACCTTTCGGACTCTGACTGCTAAACGGTCGAACGAAATACACCGTTCGGACTTGAACTTCTCGACATATCTCCGAAACGTACCTTTCGGACTCTAACTATCGAACTGTCGCCCGAAGTGCACCGTTCGGACTTGAACTTTTCGGCATATCTCCGAAATGCACCTTTCGGACTCTGACTGCTAAACGGTCGAACGAAATACACCGTTCGGACTTGAACTTTTCGACATATCTCCGAAACGTACCTTTCGGACTCTAACTATCGAACTGTCGCCCGAAGTGCACCGTTCGGACTTGAACTTTTCGGCATATCTCCGAAATGCACCTTTCGGACTCTGACTGCTAAACGGTCGAACGAAATACACCGTTCGGACTTGAACTTTTCGACATATCTCCGAAACGTACCTTTCGGACTCTAACTATCGAACTGTCGCCCGAAGTGCACCGTTCGGACTTGAACTTTTCGGCATATCTCCGAAATGCACCTTTCGGACTCTGACTGCTAAACGGTCGAACGAAATACACCGTTCGGACTTGAACTTCTCGACATATCTCCGAAACGTACCTTTCGGACTCTAACTATCGAACTGTCGCCCGAAGTGCACCGTTCGGACTTGAACTTTTCGGCATATCTCCGAAATGCATCTTTCGGACTCTGACTGCTAAACGGTCGAACGAAATACACCGTTCGGACTTGAACTTTTCGACATATCTCCGAAACGTACCTTTCGGACTCTAACTATCGAACTGTCGCCCGAAGTGCACCGTTCGGACTTGAAAAATCAGGCATCACTCCGAAATACACTTTTCGTGCGTCGAACGTGGATCATCTTACCGAAATTAAAAAAATTTAAAATTTCATTCCCCAAAAAGGAAAAAAAAAGGGCCCTTTTAAGAAAAAGAAATTTTTAAAATCCGAAATTTTTTTTTTCCCTTTGGAAACCGTTTACCCCCTAACCCAATTTTTCCCAGGAAAAAAGTTTAAAATCCCCCTTTTTTTTTTAAAAAAATTTCCGGTTTCAAAATAAAAATCTTTTTTTTTAAATTTTTTTTTTTTTTAAAATTTTTTGGGAAAAAAAAACCCTTTCCCCAATTTCAATTTTTGTTAAGTTTCCAAATGCTTTTAAATTTTCAAAAAAAAAAATCTATAACAAAATTTTTAAAATTTTTAAAACCAATTTTTAAATTTTTTAAATTTAAAAAATTTGAAAAGACCCCGGGTTTTTTTAAACAAAAAACAAATTTTTTTGGGGGAAAATCCCAAAAATCAAGTTCTTTAAAAAAAAATTTAAAAGGTTTTTAAAAAATTTTTAAATCAAGTTTAAACCCAATTTTCCCATTGGTTTCCTTTTTTGGGGAAAAATTTTTTAAAAAATTTTTTTCCTTTTTTTCTAAAAAAATTTTTTTAAATCAATAAACCCGGCCCCTTTTCAAGTTTAAAAAACCTTACGGCCAAGAAAGTTTTTTCAAAATCCCCCTAACTTAAAAAAAGAAAAACTCAACCCTTTAAATCAATACATTTAAAAATTTTAAAACTTGGGAAAATTTCATTTCAAAAAATTTTTTTAAAATGATATTTTTAAAGTCCCAAATTTTTCTTTTAAAATTTAATTTAAAAAACTTTCCCACCTTTTTAAAAATTTGGAATAAACCCAAATAATTTTCTATTTTAAAAAATTTAAATTTTTTTTAAGGGGTTTGAAAAAAATTTCAATTTTTCCCTTTTAAAAGGATTTTTCATTTTCCCAAAACTTTTTTGGGAAATTGTTTTGGGATCCCAAAAATTTTCCTTTGATATTTTCTTGAGTCTTTTTGGGTTTTAAAATTTTAAAAAGTTTTTATTAATTTCTCAATTTTTTCTTTTTTCAAATTTTAAATTTTTGGGGGGGTTTAGTTTGTTTGGGTTTTTGGGGTTTTTTGGTTTCCCTTAAAATCCCCAATGCAATTTTTCCATTTAAATTTTTCTTTTTTTAAAATTTTTTTTTTTAACCCTTTTTTCCTAATTTACTTTTTAAATTGATACATTTTTTTTTCCCTTTTCCCTTAAAGCCCTTTCCGGTTCTTTTTTGGGGTTTTGGTCCCAGTTTGGTCTTTTCCCTTTCCCAAAGGCCCATTTCCCCTGTTTAAAATTACGTTTTCGATGGATTTTAAATCCTTTTTTTTACAACCTTTTATTACTTTAAAAAGTTTTAAAATTTTAAATTTTTCCCATAAATTTTTCCCTTCCTTTCGAAAATTTAATAATTTTATTCCCAAATGAAGGAAAGAAGTAAAAATTTTTCATTTTCCTAAAAGCCTTTTTTTCCCCCCCGAAATTCTCTGAAAAATTTTACAAGTTTCGTTCGGACTTGAACTTTTCGACATATCTCCGAAACATGCCTTTCGGACTCTAACTTTCGAACTGTCGCCCGAAGTGCACCGTTCAGACTTGAACTTTTCGGCATATCTCCGAAATGGACCTTTCGGACTCTGACTGCTAAACGGTCGAACGAAATACACCGTTCGGACTTGAATTTTTCGGCATATCTCCGAAACGTACCTTTCGGACTCCAACTATCGAACTGTCGACCGAAGTGCGCCGTTCGGACTTGAACTTTTCGGCATATCTCCGAAATGCATCTTTCGGTCTCTGACTGCTAAACGGTCAAACGAAATACACCGTTCGGACTTGAACTTTTCGACATATCTCCGAAACATGCCTTTCGGACTCTAACTTTCGAACTGTCGCCCGAAGTGCACCGTTCAGACTTGAACTTTTCGGCATATCTCCGAAATGGACCTTTCGGACTCTGACTGCTAAACGGTCGAACGAAATACACCGTTCGGACTTGAATTTTTCGGCATATCTCCGAAACGTACCTTTCGGACTCCAACTATCGAACTGTCGACCGAAGTGCGCCGTTCGGACTTGAACTTTCGGCATATCTCCGAAATGCATCTTTCGGACTCTGACTGCTAAACGGTCGAACGAAATACACCGTTCGGACTTGAATTTTTCGGCATATCTCCGAAACGTACCTTTCGGACTCCAACTATCGAACTGTCGACCGAAGTGCGCCGTTCGGACTTGAACTTTTCGGCATATCTCCGAAATGGACCTTTCGTACTCTGTCTGCTAAACGGTCGAACGAAATACACCGTTCGGACTTTAATTTCTCGGCATATCTCCGGAACGTACCTTTCGAACTCCAACTATCGAACTTTCGCCCGAAGAGCACCTTTCGGACTCGAACTTCTCGACATATCTCCGAAACGTACCTTTCGGACTCCAACTATCGAACTGTCGCCCGAAGTGCGCCGTTCGGACTTGAACTTTTCGGCATATCTCCGAAATGCATCTTTCGGACTCTGACTGCTAAACGGTCGAACGAAATACACCGTTCGGACTTGAACTTTCGACATGTCTCCGAAACGTACCTTTCGGATTCTAACTATCGAACTGTCCTCGAAGTGCACCGTTCGGACTTGAAAAAATCAGGCATCACTCCGAAATACATTTTCGTGCGTCGAACGTTCATCATCTTACCGAAATGAACCTTTCGTACCCTGGCAGATAAACGGTCGTCCGACATACACCGTTCGGACTTAAACTCCTCTACATATCTCCGAAACGTACCTTTCGGACTCTAACTTTCGAACTGTCGCCCGAAGTGCACCGTTCGGACTTGAAAAAATCAGACATCACTCCGAAATACATTTTCCGTGCGTCGAACGTGGATCATCTTACCGAAAGGCACCTTTCGGACTCTGACTGCTAAACGGTCGTCTGACATACACCGTTCGTAATTAAACTCATTCTACATATCTCCGAAACGTACCTTTCGGACTCTAACTATCGAACTTTCGCCCGAAGAGCACCTTTCGGACTTGAACTTCTCGACATATCTCCGAAACGTACCTTTCGGACTCTGACTGCTAAACAGTCGAACGAAATACACCGTTCGGACTTGAACTTTTCGACATATCTCCGAAACGTACCTTTCGGACTCTAACTATCGAACTGTCGCCCGAAGTGCACCGTTCGGACTTGAACTTTTCGGCATATCTCCGAAATGGACCTTTCGTACTCTGACTGCTAAACGGTCGAACGATATACACCGTTCGGACTTGAATTTTTCGGCATATCTCCGAAACGTACCTTTCGGACTCAAACTATCGAACTTTCGCCCGAAGAGCACCTTTCGGACTTGAACTTCTCGACATATCTCCGAAACGTACCTTTCGGACTCTGACTGCTAAACAGTCGAACGAAATACACCGTTCGGACTTGAACTTTTCGACATATCTCCGAAACGTACCTTTCGGACTCTAACTATCGAACTGTCGCCCGAAGTGCACCGTTCGGACTTGAACTTTTCGGCATATCTCCGAAATGGACCTTTCGTACTCTGACTGCTAAACGGTTGAACGATATACACCGTTCGGACTTGAATTTTTCGGCATATCTCCGAAACGTACCTTTCGGACTCCAACTATCGAACTTTCGCCCGAAGAGCACCTTTCGGACTTGAACTTCTCGACATATCTCCGAAACGTACCTTTCGGACTCCAACTATCGAACTGTCGCCCGAAGTGCGCCGTTCGGACTTGAACTTTTCGGCATATCTCCGAAATGCATCTTTCGTACTCTGACTGCTAAACGGTCGAACGAAATACACCGTTCGGACTTGAATTTCTCGGCATATCTCCGAAACGTACCTTTCGGACTCCAACTATCGAACTTTCGCCCGAAGAGCACCTTTCGGACTTGAACTTCTCGACATATCTCCGAAACGTACCTTTCGGACTCCAACTATCGAACTGTCGCCCGAAGTGCGCCGTTCGGACTTGAACTTTTCGGCATATCTCCGAAATGTATCTTTCGGACTCTGACTGCTAAACGGTCGAACGAAATACACCGTTCGGACTTGAACTTTTCGACATGTCTCCGAAACGTACCTTTCGGAGTCTAACTATCGAACTGTCCCTCGAAGTGCACCGTTCGGACTTGAAAAAATCAGGCATCACTTCGAAATACATTTTTCGTGCGTCGAACGTTCATCATCTTACCGAAACGAACCTTTCCTACTCTGACAGCTAAACGGTCGTCCGACATACACCGTTCGGACTTAAACTCCTCTACATATCTCCGAAACGTACCTTTCGGACTCTAACTATCGAACTTTCGCCCGAAGAGCAACTTTCGGACTTGAACTTCTCTACATATCTCCGAAACGTACCTTTCGGACTCTAACTATCAAACTGTCGCCCGAAGTGCGCCGTTCGGACTTGAACTTTTCGGCATATCTCCGAAATGCATCTTTCGGTCTCTGACTGCTAAACGGTCAAACGAAATACACCGTTCGGACTTGAACTTTTCGACATATCTCCGAAACATGCCTTTCGGACTCTAACTTTCGAACTGTCGCCCGAAGTGCACCGTTCAGACTTGAACTTTTCGGCATATCTCCGAAATGGACCTTTCGGACTCTGACTGCTAAACGGTCGAACGAAATACACCGTTTGGACTTGAACTTCTCGACAAATCTACGAAACGTACCTTTCGGACTCTAACTATCGAACTGTCGCCCGAAGTGCGCCGTTCGGACTTGAACTTTTCGGCATATCTCCAAAATGCATCTTTCGGACTCTGACTGCTAAACGGTCGAACGAAATACACCGTTTGGACTCGAACTTTTCGAGATATCTCCGAAACGTACCTTTCGGTCTCTAACAATCGAACTGTCGCCCGAAGTGCACCGTTCGGACTTGAAAAAATCAGACATCACTCCGAAATACATTTTCCGTGCGTCGAACGTGGATCATCTTACCGAAAGGCACCTTTCGGACTCTGACTGCTAAACGGTCGTCTGACATACACCGTTCGTACTTAAACTCATTCTACATATCTCCGAAACGTACCTTTCGGACTCTAACTATCAAACTTTCGCCCGAAGAGCACCTTTCGGACTTGAACTTCTCGACATATCTCCGAAACGTACCTTTCGGACTCTGACTGCTAAACAGTCGAACGAAATACACCGTTCGGACTTGAACTTTTCGACATATCTCCGAAACGTACCTTTCGGACTCTAACTATCGAACTGTCGCCCGAAGTGCACCGTTCGGACTTGAACTTTTCGGCATATCTCCGAAATGGACCTTTCGTACTCTGACTGCTAAACGGTCGAACGATATACACCGTTCGGCTTGAATTTCTCGGCATATCTCCGAAACGTACCTTTCGGACTCCAACTATCGAACTGTCGACCGAAGTTCGCCGTTCGGACTTGAACTTTTCGGCATATCTCCGAAATGGACCTTTCGGACTCTGACTGCTAAACGGTCGAACGAAATACACCGTTCGGACTTGAATTTCTCGGCATATCTCCGAAACGTACCTTTCGGACTCTAACCATCGAACTGTCGCGCGAAGTGCACCGTTCGGACATGAACTTTTCAGCATATCTCCGAAATGCATCTTTCGGACTCTGACTGCTAAACGGTCGAACGAAATACACCGTTTGGACTTGAACTTCTCGACAAACATACGAAACGTACCTTTCGGACTCTAACTATCGAACTGTCGCCCGAAGTGCGCCGTTCGGACTTGAACTTTTCGGCATATCTCCAAAATGCATCTTTCGGACTCTGACTGCTAAACGGTCGAACGAAATACACCGTTTGGACTTGAACTTTTCGAGATATCTCCGAAACGTACCTTTCGGACTCTAACTATCGAACTGTCGCCCGAAGTGCACCGTTCGGACTTGAAAAAATCAGGCATCACTCCGAAATACATTTTCCGTGCGTCGAACGTGGATCATCTTACCGAAAGGCACCTTTCGGACTCTGACTGCTAAACGGTCGTCCGACATACACCGTTCGTACTTAAACTCATTCTACATATCTCCGAAACGTACTTTTCGGACTCTAACTATCGAACTTTCGCCCGAAGAGCACCTTTCGGACTTGAACTTCTCGACATATCTCCGAAACGTACCTTTCGGACTCTGACTGCTAAACAGTCGAACGAAATACACCGTTCGGACTTGAACTTTTCGACATATCTCCGAAACGTACCTTTCGGACTCTAACTATCGAACTGTCGCCCGAAGTGCACCGTTCGGACTTGAACTTTCGGCATATCTCCGAAATGGACCTTTCGTACTCTGACTGCTAAACGGTCGAACGATATACACCGTTCGGACTTGAATTTCTCGGCATATCTCCGAAACGTATCTTTCGGACTCCAACTATCGAACTGTCGACCGAAGTGCGCCGTTCGGACTTGAACTTTTCGGCATATCTCCGAAATGGACCTTTCGTACTCTGACTGCTAAACGGTCGAACGAAATACACCGTTCGGACTTGAATTTCTCGGCATATCTCCGAGACGTACCTTTAGGACTCCAACTATCGAACTTTCGCCCGAAGAGCACCTTTCGGACTTGAACTTTTCGGCATATCTCCGAAATGGACCTTTCGTACTCTGTCTGCTAAACGGTCGAACGAAATACACCGTTCGGACTTTAATTTCTCGGCATATCTCCGGAACGTACCTTTCGAACTCCAACTATCGAACTTTCGCCCGAAGAGCACCTTTCGGACTCGAACTTCTCGACATATCTCCGAAACGTACCTTTCGGACTCCAACTATCGAACTGTCGCCCGAAGTGCGCCGTTCGGACTTGAACTTTTCGGCATATCTCCGAAATGCATCTTTCGGACTCTGACTGCTAAACGGTCGAACGAAATACACCGTTCGGACTTGAACTTTTCGACATGTCTCCGAAACGTACCTTTCGGATTCTAACTATCGAACTGTCCCTCGAAGTGCACCGTTCGGACTTGAAAAAATCAGGCATCACTCCGAAATACATTTTTCGTGCGTCGAACGTTCATCATCTTACCGAAATGAACCTTTCGTACCCTGGCAGATAAACGGTCGTCCGACATACACCGTTCGGACTTAAACTCCTCTACATATCTCCGAAACGTACCTTTCGGACTCTAACTATCGAACTTTCGCCCGAAGAGCAACTTTCGGACTTGTACTTCTCTACATATCTCCGAAACGTACCTTTCGGACTCTAACTATCAAACTGTCGCCCGAAGTGCGCCGTTCGGACTTGAACTTTTCGGCATATCTCCGAAATGCATCTTTCGGTCTCTGACTGCTAAACGGTCGAACGAAATACACCGTTCGGACTTGAACTTTTCGACATATCTCCGAAACATGCCTTTCGGACTCTAACTATCGAACTGTCGCCCGAAGTGCACCGTTCAGACTTGAACTTTTCGGCATATCTCCGAAATGGACCTTTCGTTTTCTGACTGCTAAACGGTCGAACGATATACACCGTTCGGACTTGAATTTTTCGGCATATCTCCGAAACGTACCTTTCGTACTCCAACTATCGAACTGTCGACCGAAGTGCGCCGTTCGGACTTGCTTGGTGAGCAGCGCCACCACGGACCTTAGCGTAGAGGCGGTAAACCTCGATAAAAACCAACCTCCCTATTGTTTCTTTTCCTCCCTCAAAAAAACTCTTCAAAAACGTTGTTCATAAAAATTTTACAAACAACCTTGCAATGGACCTCCGTTGTCCACCATCTTCTTTATGTGGTGCAGCCTTTCTTTTTCACCCCCAACACTCGCCTCGCAAGGAGAGAGCAGATTACCGCTGAACATCTGCCTCTTGGTGAGTAGCGCCGCCACGGGTCTCAGCGTAGAGGCGGAAAACCTCGATAAAAACCACCCCCTCTTTTTCACTACCAACTCCTACTCTTCTTACCACTCACAACAATTAAGCTTGTTGAAGGCCACTTTTCCTGATGTTCCTTTCGACGGATGATAGACGTCAACCCCAATAATCATCCACTTCCTGAATGGAAGTCGCAACTCTCTCTTTACTACTCTGAACAATTCCACGTGTTTGCACCCACATACCTCCTGATGAGCCTCTGGTGTGAAAATATTTACTAATCCCACCATCATCCAGCTCGTCAGTGAGAATCACACCCTTACTTCTTGTAACTCACTCAACACCTCAACGTGTTGAAACACATTCTTCCTGATGAGCCTCTGGTGGGAAAACATTTACTAATCCCACCATCATCCAGCTCGTCAGTGGGAATCACACCCTTCCTTCTTGTAACTCACACAACACCTAAATGTGTTGAAACACATACCTCCTGATGAGCCTCTGGTGGGAAAACATATACTAATCCCACCATCATCCAGCTCTTCAGCGGAAATAACACCCCCTTCTTCTCTTACCCCGCACAGCACTTTAACGTGCTAAACCTGCACTCCATAATCTCTATCATGAACTTCGTTCAGAAGACGTACAACATTTTCAACCCCCATTCACTGTTGGAGCGACAAATACACCAAGCACTCCCCCTCACAACCTTATAACAAACAACAAGGTTCGACGACACCACCCTACAAAACACCTTATTCTAAACTCTTCTTGCCCTTCTTACAAACATTTATCATTTCACATTCGTCACGCGCCGATTTATGGCACCACTAACGATCCGCATACATCTGATAAACCAGGTTGGTCTACTCAACTACCCCCCGTGAACCCGCGTTAGATGGAACAGAGCTCACACCCGGAGCATTTTGGAAAACGCTTCCCGCCATTATCAGCTACGAAGCAACCATCCCCCTTTCCTTCGGAAGCGATTGGCAAGAGACCGAACCGGAACCCCTGAAATCAACACCTAAACCCTGCCCCAGGGATGGGCCCGCAAACGAAACCGTGAGTTGCACGCTATTTCAACACTTCGAAAATTTAGATATCCAATTCGATGAAGAAATGGAATATCTAAAAGACAGCGTGAGTATGACAGCCCTACATAAATTTACCCAAAGTATTACGTCCCAATTAAAAAACGCGACAAGACACAAACGTGGCATAGACTTCATAGGCGACGCATTCCATTGGTGCTGTAGCTTGGCGACAAACCAGCAACTCGATTCACTCGTGACTAATGAAAACACATTAAACGACAGATTAAATACAATTGACGCCGGACTATCTGACACTCTACAACTTATTAGTCGCAGATCAGAAAGCTTAAAAAATTTTAGCGCACAGGTTACCTCAGCGTTCCAACAGACACAGAATCAAATGAAAAACTTTAAATACATGATCGACAGTTTATACGACGACGTCAGAGTCGAACATAGAGAGTACAAACAAGTCTTCCGGCTAATACAAAGAATCTACGGAAATTTAAGACATAACATCCGCATCTCTCGTATACTTCGCCGCCTGAACATTATTAACGCTTGTAAAGATCACCATCTTCCGATCTCAATCATTCACCCCACCGTGTTACTAGCAGATCTAACAAAACTCCAACGAGACATAAACGATCAACACCATCACCTCGCAATCCCCATAACACACTTACCAAAGTATTACCAATTACCAATTGCAGACTGCACCTTCACTGAATCGAAAGTTTACGTTCATCTAAAAGTACCAATAACAAGACACCGCGAACCATGGACGCTTTTTGAACTCATCACTACCCCGTTTGCTTGGGAAGGCCAAACCTGTACTTACCAACAAAAAACTACTTACCTGGCGGTTTCACAACGTCACCCTGTCACGATCAGAGAAATTTCCGGGGTAGCCTTACATAATTGTCAACCTTTTAACAATAAACTCTGTCACATCCCTCGATTCTCAGCCAACGCTTTAGACAGAGAATGCGCCAAAAAGTTATACTTGGGAGCTACAGTCACCGATATAAATCACCACTGCACGATGTCATGCCATAAATCGACGGCCATGATCATTTCCGAAATTGATCTAGACGTTTTCATTTTAACCTACCCAAAATATCCGACGACCATTATTTGCAATGACGTTACGACACCCCTTCCAGAGGAAGCGTACAGCAACCCGGGCGCTATCAAAATCAAAGTACCGGGCAACTGTTTCGTCACTGCGAAAGGGGAAGAGGTGATCGCGAAAAGATTCCCATGCGGCAACTCAGGAAATACAACCCACGAATACGTGCATATTTTACCCACAACCTGGTCAAACCTTAAATCGTACGTTCTAAACCCAAAGTGGACCGATTCACCCAAATACTCTAACATTTCGGAATTCCTAAATAAGAATTGGTCTTACGAAATACCATTTTTAAATATCACGTCCACCAACGATGACATCAGGGAAATCCTGTCAACCATACACAATAACTTCCAGCAATTTTATCCCATCAAATACGGTTGGCACACGGACATAATGCTACTCGTTTGGAATATCGTACTATCATTTATCGTTTTTCTCCTGCTCTTTCGCGGACAAAATCGACCCTTACAAGTTTTGAACACCTTAACACCAGTGACGGGCTTACAAGAAACACCCATATTACACGACATCTTCCTTGGCCTCGTATGCATCGCTCTCACACTCGTCATTCTAATCGCTCTACTGAAACTATGCCACAAATGTCGAACTACCGACAAGGCTAAGACACCTACACCGGCATCGGTGCACATCGAATTGACCGACAATGTGCAAAAACAACTCGCTCTGGGGGCAACAGTCCACCTCTCGTTGTCACGCTCCGACCTAGCGGCGCTCTGAGACGAGAGGGGGGGGGATAATAATAATAAAAAAAAAAAAAAACATTCGTTTTTTCAAGAGGAGGAAAGAAACGTTTAAATAAGGGACAAATTAGAGAATAATAACTTTAGGTCATACGACAAAGTAATACTACGTCAGGTTAAGGTAAGTCACCTACTAACACGCGGAAATACGTTTGCACCTCAGTTCATTGAAACCCCTGGCCGCCGGCTCGTCGATCACCTGAAAGCTTGGACTACGCTCCTCTAATGTCCGTGTTCGAGATAACGGCGACATACTCGTAGCTATGATAAGACTACGAGAATATTTTGTTCCATTGTTTTTTACGCGAGACAGTACACGCGCAAGACGCGATTTTTGTTTTCGTCTCTATGAAGAGACTATGTTTCGTACAGGACGATCGGGAATACGCCGATTTTTATTGTTGATTATTTTTTTCTCTTGCTTGCTCTACGCAACGGAGAAATATCTTACACGGGACGACAGTTAAAACAAGGGTTCAGTTTTTCTCTCCTCCATGAAGAGGATCATTTTTCCGCGCACGGACGAGGAGCCATAAAGGGTGCTTCGAGATCAACAAGCCAGGGTAGAATGAACTGAGGGAATAAAGCTAGCCACTTTGCAAAGGGGTACCCCGCTTTTCATGCCGCTTATCATGCTTACCTCGATTACTAACCATAACCTTACATTGTAAATATTCAATTATCGTAAGGTAGTTAGATGGGTAATCTTAATTTAATTTAAGATAAATTTTGAGATTAAGTTTTAAAATTAGGCAGACTCACCCCAGGACACCAACGAGACAAGGAGCGACTGGACGCCGTACACTTTCCAATCAACTGGATAATTATTTTCCCACTTTCATTTTTTTTGGGTTTTGTTTCTTTACTATTACTCGAAAGCGGTACAATTGATCCCAGTCGCTATGTGTACTTATTTTTTTTGTTTTTTGTTTTATTTTACTACGAGCACCACGCCACCGCACGCCACGTACCTACCACACGGGCTAACAACTTCAAGGACAACCATTCGCATCATTGGGCACATCCAGCCTCAGCAACACCACCACTGCTACCACTGGCCACATACATGCTCAAAGAACTTCCTCTGGCGCCAATATTCCGACGTCGAGCCTCGAACGTCATCATCCTCATAGTTCGACTTAGCAGGCCGCCACGTAAAGGCCCACATATACGAATACATTTACGAAACACAAACCTGGACACATCGAATGGACGATCTACGCCGACCAGTCCAGTCAAGCGATACTAATGGATCGCCTGAACCTCGTATTCCATTCTACCATGCAATCAAGCTTCATGCAGTCTATACATCAATAAAGTGACGACATGTCTGACCTCACAACGTGTTACTACATGGCGTCGAACCCAACCTCCGCAGCTAACGAGCCAAAACATCAGACATAGCTACAACCCTGGTTGTAGCCAGCGGCTTCATCAACTCCATCACCATGCGGCCGCGGCATTCGACCAACCAGTTGCCAGGGGCTCATCACAGTGGCAGTAGTGAAGTGCGTGTCCAGAGAACGACATAGTGCAACGGTCCGCCCGTGTGTGTAGAATGTTCGAAAACAAAGTGCTAGTTCGTGCGTTCTTTGAAACTACAATTATTACGTTCCGTTTGATTTTGTTTTGTCTTGACAATTTCCGCCCATTTTTCATATTATTTTTTTCTTTTCGTTGTTTTGTTCATTTTGACTGCTTATTTCCCACTTGTACTTGTTCAGTCTTCGGGGCGAAGCCTTCTTGGACGGAGGGGCAAATGTCACATAGAAATCGGTTCCCTTAGTAATGGTGAAATGGTGCGCCGAATGCTAGGCCACCAAAGATACATTTCGTTCCACCTTGGGAAAATTCATTCACCTTACCCTACGTGACTTGAAGACGTCCGGCGGATACCAGGAGTTCTGTTACGGATTGAAGCGTACTCTTACGCGGCTCATGTGCCGAAAACTGCAATGTAAACAGAATTCCTGGAAATGTGCGATCACGCCACCGGAAAATCAGGGAAGGGAACCGAACCATATCTCCGAAATGCACCTTTCGGACTCTGACTGCTAAACGGTCGAACGAAATACACCGTTCGGACTTGAACTTTTCGACATATCTCCGAAACGTACCTTTCGGACTCTAACTATCGAACTGTCGCCCGAAGTGCACCGTTCGGACTTGAAAAAATTCGGCATTACTCCGAAATACACTTTTCGGACTCTGACTGCTAAACGATCGAACGAAATACACCGTGCACCTTTCGGACTCTGACTGCTAAACGAAACGTACACCGTCCGGACTTGAATCTCGACATATCTCGGACTTGAACTTTTCGACATATCTCCGACTTGTACCTTTCGGACTCTAACTATCGAACTGTCGCCCGAAATGCACCGTTCGGACTTGAACTTTTCGGCATATCTCCGAAATGCACCTTTCGGACTCTGACTATAAACTGTCGCCGAAATACACCGTTCGGACTTGAACTTTTCGGCATATCTCCGAAATGCACCTTTCGGACTCTGACTGCTAAACGGTCGAACGAAATACACCGTTCGGACTTGAACTTTCGACATATCTCCGAAACGTACCTTTCGGACTCTAACTATCGAACTGTCGCCCGAAGTGCACCGTTCGGACTTGAACTTTTCGGCATATCTCCGAAATGCACCTTTCGGACTCTGACTGCTAAACGGTCGAACGAAATACACCGTTCGGACTTGAACTTCTCGACATATCTCCGAAACGTACCTTTCGGACTCTAACTATCGAACTGTCGCCCGAAGTGCACCGTTCGGACTTGAACTTTTCGGCATATCTCCGAAATGCACCTTTCGGACTCTGACTGCTAAACGGTCGAACGAAATACACCGTTCGGACTTGAACTTCTCGACATATCTCCGAAACGTACCTTTCGGACTCTAACTATCGAACTGTCGCCCGAAGTGCACCGTTCGGACTTGAACTTTTCGGCATATCTCCGAAATGCACCTTTCGGACTCTGACTGCTAAACGGTCGAACGAAATACACCGTTCGGACTTGAACTTCTCGACATATCTCCGAAACGTACCTTTCGGACTCTAACTATCGAACTGTCGCCCGAAGTGCACCGTTCGGACTTGAACTTTTCGGCATATCTCCGAAATGCACCTTTCGGACTCTGACTGCTAAACGGTCGAACGAAATACACCGTTCGGACTTGAACTTCTCGACATATCTCCGAAACGTACCTTTCGGACTCTAACTATCGAACTGTCGCCCGAAGTGCACGTTCGGTTCGGACTTGAACCGTTTCGGCATATCTCCGAAATGCACCTTTCGGACTCTGACTGCTAAACGGTCGAACGAAATACACCGTTCGGACTTGAACTTTTCGACATATCTCCGAAACGTACCTTTCGGACTCTAACTATCGAACTGTCGCCCGAAGTGCACCGTTCGGAGTTCAACTTTTCGGCATATCTCCGAAATGCACCTTTCGAACTCTGACTGCTAAACGGTCGAACGAAATACACCGTTCGGACTCTGCCTGCTAAACGGTCGAACGAAATACACCGTTCGGACTTGAACTTTTCGACATATCTCCGAAACGTACCTTTCGGACTCTCACTATAGAACTGTCGCCCGAAGTGCACCGTTCGGACTTGAACTTTTCGGCATATCTCCGAAATGCACCTTTCGGACTCTGACTGCTAAACGGTCGAACGAAATACACCGTTCGGACTTGAACTTTTCGACATATCTCCGAAACGTACCTTTCGGACTCTAACTATCGAACTGTCGCCCGAAGTGCACCGTTCGGACTTGAACTTTTCGGCATATCTCCGAAATGCACCTTTCGGACTCTGACTGCTAAACGGTCGAACGAAATACACCGTTCGGACTTGAACTTCTCGACATATCTCCGAAACGTACCTTTCGGACTCTAACTATCGAACTGTCGCCCGAAGTGCACCGTTCGGACTTGAACTTTTCGGCATATCTCCGAAATGCACCTTTCGGACTCTGACTGCTAAACGGTCGAACGAAATACACCGTTCGGACTTGAACTTCTCGACATATCTCCGAAACGTACCTTTCGGACTCTAACTATCGAACTGTCGCCCGAAGTGCACCGTTCGGACTTGAAAAAATCAGGCATCACTCCGAAATACACTTTTCGTGCGTCGAACGTGGATCATCTTACCGAAATGCACCTTTCGGACTCTGACTGCTAAACGGTCGTCCGAAATACACCGTTCGGACTTGAACTTCTCGACATATCTCCGAAACGTACCTTTCGGACTCTAACTATCGAACTGTCGCCCGAAGTGCACCGTTCGGACTTGAACTTTTCGGCATATCTCCGAAATGCACCTTTCGGACTCTGACTGCTAAACGGTCGAACGAAATACACCGTTCGGACTTGAACTTCTGGACATATCTCCGAAACGTACCTTTCGGACTCTAACTATCGAACTGTCGCCCGAAGTGCACCGTTCGGACTTGAACTTTTCGGCATATCTCCGAAATGCACCTTTCGGACTCTGACTGCTAAACGGTCGAACGAAATACACCGTTCGGACTTGAACTTCTCGACATATCTCCGAAACGTACCTTTCGGACTCTAACTATCGAACTGTCGCCCGAAGTGCACCGTTCGGACTTGAACTTTTCGGCATATCTCCGAAATGCACCTTTCGGACTCTGACTGCTAAACGGTCGAACGAAATACACCGTTCGGACTTGAACTTCTTGACATATCTCCGAAACGTACCTTTCGGACTCTAACTATCGAACTGTCGCCCGAAGTGCGCCGTTCGGACTTGAACTTTTCGGCATATCTCCGAAATGCACCTTTCGGACTCTGCACTGATCTAAACGGTCGACGAAATACACCGTTCGGACTTGAACTTCTCGACATATCTCCGAAACGTACCTTTCGGACTCTAACTATCGAACTGTCGCCCGAAGTGCACCGTTCGGACTTGAACTTTTCGGCATATCTCCGAAATGCACCTTTCGGACTCTGACTGCTAAACGGTCGAACGAAATACACCGTTCGGACTTGAACTTTTCGACATATCTCCGAAACGTACCTTTCGGACTCTAACTATCGAACTGTCGCCCGAAGTGCACCGTTCGGACTTGAAAAATCAGGCATCACTCCGAAATACACTTTTCGTGCGTCGAACGTGGATCATCTTACCGAAATGCACCTTTCGGACTCTGACTTTAAACGGTCGTCCGAAATACACCGTTCGGACTTGAACTTCTAAACGGTCGAAACGTACCTTTCGGACTCTAACTATCGAACTGTCGCCCGAAGTGCACCGTTCGGAACTCTCCGAAAACCTTTCGGACTCTAACTATCGAACTGTCGCCCGAAGTGCACCGTTCGGACATATGTCTCTACATATGTCCAAAACGTACCTTTCGGATTCTAACTATCGAACTGTCGCCCGAAGTGCACCGTTCGGACTTGAACTTTTCGGCATATCTCCGAAATGCACCTTTCGGACTCTGACTGCTAAACGGTCGAACGAAATACACCGTTCGGACTTGAACTTCTCGACATATCTCCGAAACGTACCTTTCGGACTCTAACTATCGAACTGTCGCCCGAAGTGCACCGTTCGGACTTGAACTTTTCGGCATATCTCCGAAATGCACCTTTCGGACTCTGACTGCTAAACGGTCGAACGAAATACACCGTTCGGACTTGAACTTCTCGACATATCTCCGAAACGTACCTTTCGGACTCTAACTATCGAACTGTCGCCCGAAGTGCACCGTTCGGACTTGAACTTTTCGGCATATCTCCGAAATGCACCTTTCGGACTCTGACTGCTAAACGGTCGAACGAAATACACCGTTCGGACTTGAACTTCTCGACATATCTCCGAAACGTACCTTTCGGACTCTAACTATCGAACTGTCGCCCGAAGTGCACCGTTCGGACTTGAACTTTTCGGCATATCTCCGAAATGCACCTTTCGGACTCTGACTGCTAAACGGTCGAACGAAATACACCGTTCGGACTTGAACTTCTCGACATATCTCCGAAACGTACCTTTCGGACTCTAACTATCGAACTGTCGCCCGAAGTGCACCGTTCGGACTTGAACTTTTCGGCATCGGACTCTGACGAAATGAAATACACCTTTCGGACTTCCTAAACTTCTTGCTAAACGGTCGACGAAATACACCGAAACGTGAAATACCTTTCGGATCTACCTAACCTTTCGGACTCTGACTGCTAAACGGTCGAACGAAATACACCGTTCGGACTTGAACTTTTCGGCATATCTCCGAAATGTACCTTTCGGACTCTGACTGCTAAACGGTCGAACGAAATACACCGTTCGGACTTGAACTTTTCGACATATCTCCGAAATGTACCTTTCGGACTCTGACTGCTAAACTGTCGCCCGAAGTGCACCGTTCGGACTTGAACTTTTCGGCATATCTCCGAAATGCACCTTTCGGACTCTGACTGCTAAACGGTCGAACGAAATACACCGTTCGGACTTGAACTTCTCGACATATCTCCGAAACGTACCTTTCGGACTCTAACTATCGAACTGTCGCCCGAAGTGCACCGTTCGGACTTGAACTTTTCGGCATATCTCCGAAATGCACCTTTCGGACTCTGACTGCTAAACGGTCGAACGAAATACACCGTTCGGACTTGAACTTCTCGACATATCTCCGAAACGTACCTTTCGGACTCTAACTATCGAACTGTCGCCCGAAGTGCACCGTTCGGACTTGAACTTTTCGGCATATCTCCGAAATGCACCTTTCGGACTCTGACTGCTAAACGGTCGAACGAAATACACCGTTCGGACTTGAACTTCTCGACATATCTCCGAAACGTACCTTTCGGACTCTAACTATCGAACTGTCGCCCGAAGTGCACCGTTCGGACTTGAACTTTTCGGCATATCTCCGAAATGCACCTTTCGGACTCTGACTGCTAAACGGTCGAACGAAATACACCGTTCGGACTTGAACTTCTCGACATATCTCCGAAACGTACCTTTCGGACTCTAACTATCGAACTGTCGCCCGAAGTGCACCGTTCGGACTTGAACTTTTCGGCATATCTCCGAAATGCACCTTTCGGACTCTGACTGCTAAACGGTCGAACGAAATACACCGTTCGGACTTGAACTTTTCGACATATCTCCGAAACGTACCTTTCGGACTCTAACTATCGAACTGTCGCCCGAAGTGCACCGTTCACCGAAAACTTTTCGGTGCACCGTTCGGACTTGAAAAAATCGGCACTCCGAAATCTTTCGTGCGTCGAACGTGGATCATCTTACCGAAATGCACCTTTCGGACTCTGACTGCTAAACGGTCGTCCGAAATACACCGTTCGGACTTGAACTTCTCGACATATCTCCGAAACGTACCTTTCGGACTCTAACTATCGAACTGTCGCCCGAAGTGCACCGTTCGGACTTGAACTTTTCGGCATATCTCCGAAATGCACCTTTCGGACTCTGACTGCTAAACGGTCGAACGAAATACACCGTTCGGACTTGAACTTCTCGACATATCTCCGAAACGTACCTTTCGGACTCTAACTATCGAACTGTCGCCCGAAGTGCACCGTTCGGACTTGAACTTTTCGGCATATCTCCGAAATGCACCTTTCGGACTCTGACTGCTAAACGGTCGAACGAAATACACCGTTCGGACTTGAACTTCTCGACATATCTCCGAAACGTACCTTTCGGACTCTAACTATCGAACTGTCGCCCGAAGTGCACCGTTCGGACTTGAAACATTCTCGAAATGCACCTTTCATATCTCCGAAATGCACCTTTCGGACTCTGACTGCTAAACGGTCGCCCGAAATACACCGTTCGGACTTGAACTTTCGACATATCTCCGAAACGTACCTTTCGGACTCTAACTATCGAACTGTCGCCCGAAGTGCACCGTTCGGACTTGAACTTTTCGGCATATCTCCGAAATGCACCTTTCGGACTCTGACTGCTAAACGGTCGAACGAAATACACCGTTCGGACTTGAACTTTCGACATATCTCCGAAACGTACCTTTCGGACTCTAACTATCGAACTGTCGCCCGAAGTGCACCGTTCGGACTTGAACTTTTCGGCATATCTCCGAAATGCACCTTTCGGACTCTGACTGCTAAACGGTCGAACGAAATACACCGTTCGGACTTGAACTTCTCGACATATCTCCGAAACGTACCTTTCGGACTCTAACTATCGAACTGTCGCCCGAAGTGCACCGTTCGGACTTGAACTTTTCGGCATATCTCCGAAATGCACCTTTCGGACTCTGACTGCTAAACGGTCGAACGAAATACACCGTTCGGACTTGAACTTTTCGGCATATCTCCGAAACGTACCTTTCGGACTCTAACTGCTCGAACTGTCGCCCGAAATGCACCGTTCGGACTTGAACTTTTCGGCATATCTCCGAAATGCACCTTTCGGACTCTGACTATCGAACTGTCGACGAAATACACCGTTCGGACTTGAACTTTTCGGCATATCTCCGAAATGCACCTTTCGGAACTAAACGGTTTCGAAATACACCGTTCGGACTTGAACTTTTCGGCATATCTCCGAAATGCACCTTTCGGACTCTAACTATCGAACTTGAACTTTTCGACATGTCGCTTTCCGAAATGCACCGTTCGGACTTGAACTTTTCGGCATATCTCCGAAATGCACCTTTCGGACTCTGACTGCTAAACGGTCGAACGAAATACACCGTTCGGACTTGAACTTCTCGACATATCTCCGAAACGTACCTTTCGGACTCTAACTATCGAACTGTCGCCCGAAGTGCACCGTTCGGACTTGAACTTTTCGGCATATCTCCGAAATGCACCTTTCGGACTCTGACTGCTAAACGGTCGAACGAAATACACCGTTCGGACTTGAACTTTTCGACATATCTCCGAAACGTACCTTTCGGACTCTAACTATCGAACTGTCGCCCGAAGTGCACCGTTCGGACTTGAACTTTTCGGCATATCTCCGAAATGCACCTTTCGGACTCTGACTGCTAAACGGTCGTCGACACCGTTCGGACTTGAATACACCGTTCGGACTCTGACTGCTAAACGGTTACACCGTTCGGACTTGAACTCGACATATCTCCGAAACGTACCTTTCGGACTCTAACTATCGAACTGTCGCCCGAAGTGCACCGTTCGGACTTGAACTTTTCGGCATATCTCCGAAATGCACCTTTCGGACTCTGACTGCTAAACGGTCGAACGAAATACACCGTTCGGACTTGAACTTCTCGACATATCTCCGAAACGTACCTTTCGGACTCTAACTATCGAACTGTCGCCCGAAGTGCACCGTTCGGACTTGAACTTTTCGGCATATCTCCGAAATGCACCTTTCGGACTCTGACTGCTAAACGGTCGAACGAAATACACCGTTCGGACTTGAACTTCTCGACATATCTCCGAAACGTACCTTTCGGACTCTAACTATCGAACTGTCGCCCGAAGTGCACCGTTCGGACTTGAACTTTTCGGCATATCTCCGAAATGCACCTTTCGGACTCTGACTGCTAAACGGTCGAACGAAATACACCGTTCGGACTTGAACTTCTCGACATATCTCCGAAACGTACCTTTCGGACTCTAACTATCGAACTGTCGCCCGAAGTGCACCGTTCGGACTTGAACTTTTCGGCATATCTCCGAAATGCACCTTTCGGACTCTGACTGCTAAACGGTCGAACGAAATACACCGTTCGGACTTGAACTTCTCGACATATCTCCGAAACGTACCTTTCGGACTCTAACTATCGAACTGTCGCCCGAAGTGCACCGTTCGGACTTGAACTTTTCGGCATATCTCCGAAATGCACCTTTCGGACTCTGACTGCTAAACGGTCGAACGAAATACACCGTTCGGACTTGAACTTTTCGACATATCTCCGAAACGTACCTTTCGGACTCTAACTATCGAACTGTCGCCCGAAGTGCACCGTTCGGACTTGAACTTTTCGGCATATCTCCGAAATGCACCTTTCGGACTCTGACTGCTAAACGGTCGAACGAAATACACCGTTCGGACTTGAACTTTTCGACATATCTCCGAAACGTACCTTTCGGACTCTAACTATCGAACTGTCGCCCGAAGTGCACCGTTCGGACTTGAACTTTTCGGCATATCTCCGAAATGCACCTTTCGGACTCTGACTGCTAAACGGTCGAACGAAATACACCGTTCGGACTTGAACTTCTCGACATATCTCCGAAACGTACCTTTCGGACTCTAACTATCGAACTGTCGCCCGAAGTGCACCGTTCGGACTTGAACTTTCGGCATATCTCCGAAATGCACCTTTCGGACTCTGACTGCTAAACGGTCGAACGAAATACACCGTTCGGACTTGAACTTTTCGACATATCTCCGAAACGTACCTTTCGGACTCTAACTATCGAACTGTCGCCCGAAGTGCACCGTTCGGACTTGAAAAATCAGGCATCACTCCGAAATACACTTTTCGTGCGTCGAACGTGGATCATCTTACCGAAATGCACCTTTCGGACTCTGACTGCTAAACGGTCGTCCGAAATACACCGTTCGGACTTGAACTTCTCGACATATCTACCTTTCGAAACGTACCTTTCGGACTCTAACTATCGAACTGTCGCCCGAAGTGCACCGTTCGGACTTGAACTTTTCGGCATATCTCCGAAATGCACCTTTCGGACTCTGACTGCTAAACGGTCGAACGAAATACACCGTTCGGACTTGAACTTCTCGACATATCTCCGAAACGTACCTTTCGGACTCTAACTATCGAACTGTCGCCCGAAGTGCACCGTTCGGACTTGAACTTTTCGGCATATCTCCGAAATGCACCTTTCGGACTCTGACTGCTAAACGGTCGAACGAAATACACCGTTCGGACTTGAACTTCTCGACATATCTCCGAAACGTACCTTTCGGACTCTAACTATCGAACTGTCGCCCGAAGTGCACCGTTCGGACTTTTCGGCATATCTCCGAAATGCACTTTTCGGCATGACTCCGAAATGTCGAACTGAAATACACCGTTCGGACTTGACTCTGACTATCTCCGAAACGTACCTTTCGAAACGAAATACACCGTTCGGACTTGAACTTCTCGACATATCTCCGAAACGTACCTTTCGGACTCTAACTATCGAACTGTCGCCCGAAGTGCACCGTTCGGACTTGAACTTTTCGGCATATCTCCGAAATGCACCTTTCGGACTCTGACTGCTAAACGGTCGAACGAAATACACCGTTCGGACTTGAACTTCTCGACATATCTCCGAAACGTACCTTTCGGACTCTAACTATCGAACTGTCGCCCGAAGTGCACCGTTCGGACTTGAACTTTTCGGCATATCTCCGAAATGCACCTTTCGGACTCTGACTGCTAAACGGTCGAACGAAATACACCGTTCGGACTTGAACTTCTCGACATATCTCCGAAACGTACCTTTCGGACTCTAACTATCGAACTGTCGCCCGAAGTGCACCGTTCGGACTTGAACTTTTCGGCATATCTCCGAAATGCACCTTTCGGACTCTGACTGCTAAACGGTCGAACGAAATACACCGTTCGGACTTGAACTTCTCGACATATCTCCGAAACGTACCTTTCGGACTCTAACTATCGAACTGTCGCCCGAAGTGCACCGTTCGGACTTGAACTTTTCGGCATATCTCCGAAATGCACCTTTCGGACTCTGACTGCTAAACGGTCGAACGAAATACACCGTTCGGACTTGAACTTTTCGACATATCTCCGAAATGCACCTTACCTTTCGGACTCTAAACGGTATCGACACCGTCGACCCGAAGTGCACCGTTCGGACTTGAACTCTTTTCGGCATATCTCCGAAATGCACCTTTCGGACTCTGACTGCTAAACGGTCGAACGAAATACACCGTTCGGACTTGAACTTCTCGACATATCTCCGAAACGTACCTTTCGGACTCTAACTATCGAACTGTCGCCCGAAGTGCACCGTTCGGACTTGAACTTTTCGGCATATCTCCGAAATGCACCTTTCGGACTCTGACTGCTAAACGGTCGAACGAAATACACCGTTCGGACTTGAACTTCTCGACATATCTCCGAAACGTACCTTTCGGACTCTAACTATCGAACTGTCGCCCGAAGTGCACCGTTCGGACTTGAACTTTTCGGCATATCTCCGAAATGCACCTTTCGGACTCTGACTGCTAAACGGTCGAACGAAATACACCGTTCGGACTTGAACTTCTCGACATATCTCCGAAACGTACCTTTCGGACTCTAACTATCGAACTGTCGCCCGAAGTGCACCGTTCGGACTTGAACTTTTCGGCATATCTCCGAAATGCACCTTTCGGACTCTGACTGCTAAACGGTCGAACGAAATACACCGTTCGGACTTGAACTTTTCGGCATATCTCCGAAACGCACCTTTCGGACTCTAACTGATCGCTAAACGGTCGCCCGAAATACACCGTTCGGACTTGAACTTTTCGACATATCTCCGAAACGTACCTTTCGGACTCTAACTATCGAACTGTCGCCCGAAGTGCACCGTTCGGACTTGAACTTTTCGCATATCTCGGACCTTTCGGACTCTGACTGCTAAACGGTCGAACGAAATACACCGTTCGGACTTGAACTTCTCGACATATCTCCGAAACGTACCTTTCGGACTCTAACTATCGAACTGTCGCCCGAAGTGCACCGTTCGGACTTGAACTTTTCGGCATATCTCCGAAATGCACCTTTCGGACTCTGACTGCTAAACGGTCGAACGAAATACACCGTTCGGACTTGAACTTCTCGACATATCTCCGAAACGTACCTTTCGGACTCTAACTATCGAACTGTCGCCCGAAGTGCACCGTTCGGACTTGAACTTTTCGGCATATCTCCGAAATGCACCTTTCGGACTCTGACTGCTAAACGGTCGAACGAAATACACCGTTCGGACTTGAACTTTTCGACATATCTGCACCGTTCGAAACGTACCTTTCGGACTCTAACTATCGAACTGTCGCCCGAAGTGCACCGTTCGGACTTGAACTTTTCGGCATATCTCCGAAATGCACCTTTCGGACTCTGACTGCTAAACGGTCGAACGAAATACACCGTTCGGACTTGAACTTTTCGACATATCTCCGAAACGTACCTTTCGGACTCTAACTATCGAACTGTCGCCCGAAGTGCACCGTTCGGACTTGAACTTTTCGGCATATCTCCGAAATGCACCTTTCGGACTCTGACTGCTAAACGGTCGAACGAAATACACCGTTCGGACTTGAACTTTTCGGCATATCTCCGAAATGCACCTTTCGGACTCTGACTGCTAAACGGTCGAACGAAATACACCGTTCGGACTTGAACTTTTCGACATATCTCCGAAACGTACCTTTCGGACTCTAACTATCGAACTGTCGCCCGAAGTGCACCGTTCGGACTTGAACTTTTCGGCATATCTCCGAAATGCACCTTTCGGACTCTGACTGCTAAACGGTCGAACGAAATACACCGTTCGGACTTGAACTTCTCGACATATCTCCGAAACGTACCTTTCGGACTCTAACTATCGAACTGTCGCCCGAAGTGCACCGTTCGGACTTGAACTTTTCGGCATATCTCCGAAATGCACCTTTCGGACTCTGACTGCTAAACGGTCGAACGAAATACACCGTTCGGACTTGAACTTTTCGACATATCTCCGAAACGTACCTTTCGGACTCTGACTGCGAACTGTCGAACGAAATGCACCGTTCGGACTTGAACTTTTCGGCATATCTCCGAAACGTACCTTTCGGACTCTAACTATCGAACTGTCGCCCGAAGTGCACCGTTCGGACTTGAACTTCTCGACATATCTCCGAAACGTACCTTTCGGACTCTAACTATCGAACTGTCGCCCGAAGTGCACCGTTCGGACTTTTCACTCCGAAATACACTTTTCGTGCGTCGAACGTGGATCATCTTACCGAAATGCACCTTTCGGACTCTGACTGCTAAACGGTCGTCCGAAATACACCGTTCGGACTTGAACTTCTCGACATATCTCCGAAACGTACCTTTCGGACTCTAACTATCGAACTGTCGCCCGAAGTGCACCGTTCGGACTTGAACTTTTCGGCATATCTCCGAAATGCACCTTTCGGACTCTGACTGCTAAACGGTCGAACGAAATACACCGTTCGGACTTGAACTTCTCGACATATCTCCGAAACGTACCTTTCGGACTCTAACTATCGAACTGTCGCCCGAAGTGCACCGTTCGGACTTGAACTTTTCGGCATATCTCCGAAATGCACCTTTCGGACTCTGACTGCTAAACGGTCGAACGAAATACACCGTTCGGACTTGAACTTCTCGACATATCTCCGAAACGTACCTTTCGGACTCTAACTATCGAACTGTCGCCCGAAGTGCACCGTTCGGACTTGAACTTTTCGGCATATCTCCGAAATGCACCTTTCGGACTCTGACTGCTAAACGGTCGAACGAAATACACCGTTCGGACTTGAACTTCTCGACATATCTCCGAAACGTACCTTTCGGACTCTAACTATCGAACTGTCGCCCGAAGTGCACCGTTCGGACTTGAACTTTTCGGCATATCTCCGAAATGCACCTTTCGGACTCTGACTGCTAAACGGTCGAACGAAATACACCGTTCGGACTTGAACTTCTCGACATATCTCCGAAACGTACCTTTCGGACTCTAACTATCGAACTGTCGCCCGAAGTGCACCGTTCGGACTTGAACTTTTCGGCATATCTCCGAAATGCACCTTTCGGACTCTGACTGCTAAACGGTCGAACGAAATACACCGTTCGGACTTGAACTTTTCGACATATCTCCGAAACGTACCTTTCGGACTCTAACTAAACGGTCGAACGAAATACACCGTTCGGACTTGAAACAATCTCCGCACCGTTCGGACTACGAACTTTTCGGCATATCTCCGAAATGCACCTTTCGGACTCTGACTGCTAAACGGTCGAACGAAATACACCGTTCGGACTTGAACTTCTCGACATATCTCCGAAACGTACCTTTCGGACTCTAACTATCGAACTGTCGCCCGAAGTGCACCGTTCGGACTTGAACTTTTCGGCATATCTCCGAAATGCACCTTTCGGACTCTGACTGCTAAACGGTCGAACGAAATACACCGTTCGGACTTGAACTTTTCGGCATATCTCCGAAATGCACCTTTCGGACTCTGACTGCTAAACGGTCGAACGAAATACACCGTTCGGACTTGAACTTTTCGACATATCTCCGAAACGTACCTTTCGGACTCTAACTATCGAACTGTCGCCCGAAATGCACCGTTCGGACTTGAACTTTTCGGCATATCTCCGAAATACCTTTTCTGACGTGTCGTCGAAACGTGGATCACTCCGAAATACACATCTTACCGAAATGCACCTTTCGGACTCTGACTGCTAAACGGTCGTCCGAAATACACCGTTCGGACTTGAACTTCTCGACATATCTCCGAAACGTACCTTTCGGACTCTAACTATCGAACTGTCGCCCGAAGTGCACCGTTCGGACTTGAACGAAATGCACCTTTCGGACTCTGACTGCTAAACGGTTTCGGCATATCTCCGAAATGCACCTTTCGGACTCTGACTGCTAAACGGTCGAACGAAATACACCGTTCGGACTTGAACTTTTCGGCATATCTCCGAAACGTACCTTTCGGACTCTAACTATCGAACTGTCGAACGAAGTGCACCGTTCGGACTTGAACTTTTCGGCATATCTCCGAAATGCACCTTTCGGACACTGACTGCTAAACGGTCGAACGAAATACACCGTTCGGACTTGAACTTCTCGACATATCTCCGAAACGTACCTTTCGGACTCTAACTATCGAACTGTCGCCCGAAGTGCACCGTTCGGACTTGAACTTTTCGGCATATCTCCGAAATGCACCTTTCGGACTCTGACTGCTAAACGGTCGAACGAAATACACCGTTCGGACTTGAACTTCTCGACATATCTCCGAAACGTACCTTTCGGACTCTAACTATCGAACTGTCGCCCGAAGTGCACCGTTCGGACTTGAACTTTTCGGCATATCTCCGAAATGCACCTTTCGGACTCTGACTGCTAAACGGTCGAACGAAATACACCGTTCGGACTTGAACTTCTCGACATATCTCCGAAACGTACCTTTCGGACTCTAACTATCGAACTGTCGCCCGAAGTGCACCGTTCGGACTTGAACTTTTCGGCATATCTCCGAAATGCACCTTTCGGACTCTGACTGCTAAACGGTCGAACGAAATACACCGTTCGGACTTGAACTTCTCGACATATCTCCGAAACGTACCTTTCGGACTCTAACTATCGAACGAAATACACCGTTCGAAACGTACCTTTCGGACTCTAACTATCGTGCACCGTTCGGACTTGAACTTTTCGGCATATCTCCGAAATGCACCTTTCGGACTCTGACTGCTAAACGGTCGAACGAAATACACCGTTCGGACTTGAACTTCTCGACATATCTCCGAAACGTACCTTTCGGACTCTAACTATCGAACTGTCGCCCGAAGTGCACCGTTCGGACTTGAACTTTTCGGCATATCTCCGAAATGCACCTTTCGGACTCTGACTGCTAAACGGTCGAACGAAATACACCGTTCGGACTTGAACTTCTCGACATATCTCCGAAACGTACCTTTCGGACTCTAACTATCGAACTGTCGCCCGAAGTGCACCGTTCGGACTTGAACTTTTCGGCATATCTCCGAAATGCACCTTTCGGACTCTGACTGCTAAACGGTCGAACGAAATACACCGTTCGGACTTGAACTTATCGACATATCTCCGAAACGTACCTTTCGGACTCTAACTATCGAACTGTCGCCCGAAGTGCACCGTTCGGACTTGAACTTTTCGGCATATCTCCGAAATGCACCTTTCGGACTCTGACTGCTAAACGGTCGAACGAAATACACCGTTCGGACTTGAACTTCTCGACATATCTCCGAAACGTACCTTTCGGACTCTAACTATCGAACTGTCGCCCGAAGTGCACCGTTCGGACTTGAACTTTTCGGCATATCTCCGAAATGCACCTTTCGGACTCTGACTGCTAAACGGTCGAACGAAATACACCGTTCGGACTTGAACTTCTCGGCATATCTCCGAAATGCACCTTTCGGACTCTGACTGCTAAACGGTCGAACGAAATACACCGTTCGGACTTGACCTTTCGGACTCTGACTTAAACGGTCTCGAAATACACCATATCATCCGAAACGTACCTTTCGGACTCTAACTATCGAACTGTCGCCCGAAGTGCACCGTTCGGACTTGAACTTTTCGGCATATCTCCGAAATGCACCTTTCGGACTCTGACTGCTAAACGGTCGAACGAAATACACCGTTCGGACTTGAACTTCTCGACATATCTCCGAAACGTACCTTTCGGACTCTAACTATCGAACTGTCGCCCGAAGTGCACCGTTCGGACTTGAACTTTTCGGCATATCTCCGAAATGCACCTTTCGGACTCTGACTGCTAAACGGTCGAACGAAATACACCGTTCGGACTTGAACTTCTCGACATATCTCCGAAACGTACCTTTCGGACTCTAACTATCGAACTGTCGCCCGAAGTGCACCGTTCGGACTTGAACTTTTCGGCATATCTCCGAAATGCACCTTTCGGACTCTGACTGCTAAACGGTCGAACGAAATACACCGTTCGGACTTGAACTTTTCGACATATCTCCGAAACGTACCTTTCGGACTCTAACTATCGAAACGTTGTCGCCCGAAGTGCACCGTTCGGACTTGAACTTTTCGGCATATCTCCGAAATGCACCTTTCGGACTCTGACTGCTAAACGGTCGAACGAAATACACCGTTCGGACTTGAACTTTTCGACATATCTCCGAAACGTACCTTTCGGACTCTAACTATCGAACTGTCGCCCGAAGTGCACCGTTCGGACTTGAACTTTTCGGCATATCTCCGAAATGCACCTTTCGGACTCTGACTGCTAAACGGTCGAACGAAATACACCGTTCGGACTTGAACTTCTCGACATATCTCCGACCTTTCGGAACTATCGAACTGTCCGAAGTGCACCGTTCGGACTTGACTTCTAACATATCTCGAAAACTTTCGGACTCTGACCGAACGGTCGCGAAATACACCGTTCGGACTTGAACTTTTCGGCATATCTCCGAAATGCACCTTTCGGACTCTGACTGCTAAACGGTCGAACGAAATACACCGTTCGGACTTGAACTTCTCGACATATCTCCGAAACGTACCTTTCGGACTCTAACTATCGAACTGTCGCCCGAAGTGCACCGTTCGGACTTGAACTTTTCGGCATATCTCCGAAATGCACCTTTCGGACTCTGACTGCTAAACGGTCGAACGAAATACACCGTTCGGACTTGAACTTCTCGACATATCTCCGAAACGTACCTTTCGGACTCTAACTATCGAACTGTCGCCCGAAGTGCACCGTTCGGACTTGAACTTTTCGGCATATCTCCGAAATGCACCTTTCGGACTCTGACTGCTAAACGGTCGAACGAAATACACCGTTCGGACTTGAACTTCTCGACATATCTCCGAAACGTACCTTTCGGACTCTAACTATCGAACTGTCGCCCGAAGTGCACCGTTCGGACTTGAACTTTTCGGCATATCTCCGAAATGCACCTTTCGGACTCTGACTGCTAAACGGTCGAACGAAATACACCGTTCGGACTTGAACTTCTCGACATATCTCCGAAACGTACCTTTCGGACTCTAACTATCGAACTGTCGCCCGAAGTGCACCGTTCGGACTTGAACTTTTCGGCATATCTCCGAAATGCACCTTTCGGACTCTGACTGCTAAACGGTCGAACGAAATACACCGTTCGGACTTGAAACATATCTCCGAAACGTACCTTTCGGACTCTAACTAAACTGTCTACACCGTTCGGACTTGAACTTTTCGGCATATCTTCACCTTTCGGACTCTGACTGCTAAACGGTCGAACGAAACCGTTCGGACCTTTCGGACTCTAACTATCGAACTGTCGCCCGAAGTGCACCGTTCGGACTTGAACTTTTCGGCATATCTCCGAAATGCACCTTTCGGACTCTGACTGCTAAACGGTCGAACGAAATACACCGTTCGGACTTGAACTTTCGACATATCTCCGAAACGTACCTTTCGGACTCTAACTATCGAACTGTCGCCCGAAGTGCACCGTTCGGACTTGAACTTTTCGGCATATCTCCGAAATGCACCTTTCGGACTCTGACTGCTAAACGGTCGAACGAAATACACCGTTCGGACTTGAACTTCTCGACATATCTCCGAAACGTACCTTTCGGACTCTAACTATCGAACTGTCGCCCGAAGTGCACCGTTCGGACTTGAACTTTTCGGCATATCTCCGAAATGCACCTTTCGGACTCTGACTGCTAAACGGTCGAACGAAATACACCGTTCGGACTTGAACTTCTCGACATATCTCCGAAACGTACCTTTCGGACTCTAACTATCGAACTGTCGCCCGAAGTGCACCGTTCGGACTTGAACTTTTCGGCATATCTCCGAAATGCACCTTTCGGACTCTGACTGCTAAACGGTCGAACGAAATACACCGTTCGGACTTGAACTTCTCGACATATCTCCGAAACGTACCTTTCGGACTCTAACTATCGAACTGTCGCCCGAAGTGCACCGTTCGGACTTGAACTTTTCGGCATATCTCCGAAATGCACCTTTCGGACTCTGACTGCTAAACGGTCGAACGAAATACACCGTTCGGACTTGAACTTCTCGACATATCTCCGAAACGTACCTTTCGGACTCTAACTATCGAACTGTCGCCCGAAGTGCACCGTTCGGACTTGAACTTTTCGGCATATCTCCGAAATGCACCTTTCGGACTCTGACTGCTAAACGGTCGAACGAAATACACCGTTCGGACTTGAACTTCTCGACATATCTCCGAAACGTACCTTTCGGACTCTAACTATCGAACTGTCGCCCGAAGTGCACCGTTCGGACTTGAACTTTTCGGCATATCTCCGAAATGCACCTTTCGGACTCTGACTGCTAAACGGTCGAACGAAATACACCGTTCGGACTTGAACTTCTCGACATATCTCCGAAACGTACCTTTCGGACTCTAACTATCGAACTGTCGCCCGAAGTGCACCGTTCGGACTTGAACTTTTCGGCATATCTCCGAAATGCACCTTTCGGACTCTGACTGCTAAACGGTCGAACGAAATACACCGTTCGGACTTGAACTTCTCGACATATCTCCGAAACGTACCTTTCGGACTCTAACTATCGAACTGTCGCCCGAAGTGCACCGTTCGGACTTGAACTTTTCGGCATATCTCCGAAATGCACCTTTCGGACTCTGACTGCTAAACGGTCGAACGAAATACACCGTTCGGACTTGAACTTCTCGACATATCTCCGAAACGTACCTTTCGGACTCTAACTATCGAACTGTCGCCCGAAGTGCACCGTTCGGACTTGAACTTTTCGGCATATCTCCGAAATGCACCTTTCGGACTCTGACTGCTAAACGGTCGAACGAAATACACCGTTCGGACTTGAACTTTTCGACATATCTCCGAAACGTACCTTTCGGACTCTAACTATCGAACTGTCGCCCGAAGTGCACCGTTCGGACTTGAACTTTTCGGCATATCTCCGAAATGCACCTTTCGGACTCTGACTGCTAAACGGTCGAACGAAATACACCGTTCGGACTTGAACTTTTCGACATATCTCCGAAACGTACCTTTCGGACTCTAACTATCGAACTGTCGCCCGAAGTGCACCGTTCGGACTTGAACTTTTCGGCATATCTCCGAAATGCACCTTTCGGACTCTGACTGCTAAACGGTCGAACGAAATACACCGTTCGGACTTGAACTTCTCGACATATCTCCGAAACGTACCTTTCGGACTCTAACTATCGAACTGTCGCCCGAAGTGCACCGTTCGGACTTGAACTTTTCGGCATATCTCCGAAATGCACCTTTCGGACTCTGACTGCTAAACGGTCGAACGAAATACACCGTTCGGACTTGAACTTCTCGACATATCTCCGAAACGTACCTTTCGGACTCTAACTATCGAACTGTCGCCCGAAGTGCACCGTTCGGACTTGAACTTTTCGGCATATCTCCGAAATGCACCTTTCGGACTCTGACTGCTAAACGGTCGAACGAAATACACCGTTCGGACTTGAACTTTTCGACATATCTCCGAAACGTACCTTTCGGACTCTAACTATCGAACTGTCGCCCGAAGTGCACCGTTCGGGACTCACTCCGAACTTTTTGCGGAACGTGGATCATCTTACCGAAATGCACCTTTCGGACTCTGACTGCTAAACGGTCGAACGAAATACACCGTTCGGACTTGAACTTCTCGACATATCTCCGAAACGTACCTTTCGGACTCTAACTATCGAACTGTCGCCCGAAGTGCACCGTTCGGACTTGAACTTTTCGGCATATCTCCGAAATGCACCTTTCGGACTCTGACTGCTAAACGGTCGAACGAAATACACCGTTCGGACTTGAACTTCTCGACATATCTCCGAAACGTACCTTTCGGACTCTAACTATCGAACTGTCGCCCGAAGTGCACCGTTCGGACTTGAACTTTTCGGCATATCTCCGAAATGCACCTTTCGGACTCTGACTGCTAAACGGTCGAACGAAATACACCGTTCGGACTTGAACTTTTCGACATATCTCCGAAACGTACCTTTCGGACTCTAACTATCGAACTGTCGCCCGAAGTGCACCGTTCGGACTTGAACTTTTCGGCATATCTCCGAAATGCACCTTTCGGACTCTAACTCGAACTGTCGCCCGAAGTGCACCGTTCGGACTTGAACTTTTCGGCATATCTCCGAAATGCACCTTTCGGACTCTGACTGCTAAACGGTCGAACGAAATACACCGTTCGGACTTGAACTTCTCGACATATCTCCGAAACGTACCTTTCGGACTCTAACTATCGAACTGTCGCCCGAAGTGCACCGTTCGGACTTGAACTTTTCGGCATATCTCCGAAATGCACCTTTCGGACTCTGACTGCTAAACGGTCGAACGAAATACACCGTTCGGACTTGAACTTCTCGACATATCTCCGAAACGTACCTTTCGGACTCTAACTATCGAACTGTCGCCCGAAGTGCACCGTTCGGACTTGAACTTTTCGGCATATCTCCGAAATGCACCTTTCGGACTCTGACTGCTAAACGGTCGAACGAAATACACCGTTCGGACTTGAACTTCTCGACATATCTCCGAAACGTACCTTTCGGACTCTAACTATCGAACTGTCGCCCGAAGTGCACCGTTCGGACTTGAACTTTTCGGCATATCTCCGAAATGCACCTTTCGGACTCTGACTGCTAAACGGTCGAACGAAATACACCGTTCGGACTTGAACTTTTCGACATATCTCCGAAACGTACCTTTCGGACTCTAACTATCGAACTGTCGCCCGAAGTGCACCGTTCGGACTTGAACTTTTCGGCATATCTCCGAAATGCACCTTTCGGACTCTGACTGCTAAACGGTCGAACGAAATACACCGTTCGGACTTGAACTTCTCGACATATCTCCGAAACGTACCTTTCGGACTCTAACTATCGAACTGTCGCCCGAAGTGCACCGTTCGGACTTGAACTTTTCGGCATATCTCCGAAATGCACCTTTCGGACTACACCGTTGACTGGCATATCTCCGAAAACCTTTCGGACTCTAACTATCGAAACGAAATACACCGTTCGGACTTGAACTTTTCGACATATCTCCGAAACGTACCTTTCGGACTCTAACTATCGAACTGTCGCCCGAAGTGCACCGTTCGGACTTGAACTTTTCGGCATATCTCCGAAATGCACCTTTCGGACTCTGACTGCTAAACGGTCGAACGAAATACACCGTTCGGACTTGAACTTCTCGACATATCTCCGAAACGTACCTTTCGGACTCTAACTATCGAACTGTCGCCCGAAGTGCACCGTTCGGACTTGAACTTTTCGGCATATCTCCGAAATGCACCTTTCGGACTCTGACTGCTAAACGGTCGAACGAAATACACCGTTCGGACTTGAACTTCTCGACATATCTCCGAAACGTACCTTTCGGACTCTAACTATCGAACTGTCGCCCGAAGTGCACCGTTCGGACTTGAACTTTTCGGCATATCTCCGAAATGCACCTTTCGGACTCTGACTGCTAAACGGTCGAACGAAATACACCGTTCGGACTTGAACTTCTCGACATATCTCCGAAACGTACCTTTCGGACTCTAACTATCGAACTGTCGCCCGAAGTGCACCGTTCGGACTTGAACTTTTCGGCATATCTCCGAAATGCACCTTTCGGACTCTGACTGCTAAACGGTCGAACGAAATACACCGTTCGGACTTGAACTTTTCGACATATCTCCGAAACGTACCTTTCGGACTCTAACTATCGAACTGTCGCCCGAAGTGCACCGTTCGGACTTGAACTTTTCGGCATATCTCGGCATATCTCCGAAATGCACCTTTCGGACTCTGACTGCTAAACGGTCGAACGAAATACACCGTTCGGACTTGAACTTCTCGACATATCTCCGAAACGTACCTTTCGGACTCTAACTATCGAACTGTCGCCCGAAGTGCACCGTTCGGACTTGAACTTTTCGGCATATCTCCGAAATGCACCTTTCGGACTCTGACTGCTAAACGGTCGAACGAAATACACCGTTCGGACTTGAACTTCTCGACATATCTCCGAAACGTACCTTTCGGACTCTAACTATCGAACTGTCGCCCGAAGTGCACCGTTCGGACTTGAACTTTTCGGCATATCTCCGAAATGCACCTTTCGGACTCTGACTGCTAAACGGTCGACGAAATACACCGTTCGGACTTGAACTTTTCGACATATCTCCGAAATGCACCTTTCGGTAAACGGTCGACGAAATACACCGTTCGGACTTGAACTTCTCGACATATCTCCGAAACGTACCTTTCGGACTCTAACTATCGAACTGTCGCCCGAAGTGCACCGTTCGGACTTGAACTTTTCGGCATATCTCCGAAATGCACCTTTCGGACTCTGACTGCTAAACGGTCGAACGAAATACACCGTTCGGACTTGAACTTCTCGACATATCTCGAAACGTACCTTTCGGACTCTAACTATCGAACTGTCGCCCGAAGTGCACCGTTCGGACTTGAACTTTTCGGCATATCTCCGAAATGCACCTTTCGGACTCTGACTGCTAAACGGTCGAACGAAATACACCGTTCGGACTTGAACTTCTCGACATATCTCCGAAACGTACCTTTCGGACTCTAACTATCGAACTGTCGCCCGAAGTGCACCGTTCGGACTTGAACTTTTCGGCATATCTCCGAAATGCACCTTTCGGACTCTGACTGCTAAACGGTCGAACGAAATACACCGTTCGGACTTGAACTTCTCGACATATCTCCGAAACGTACCTTTCGGACTCTAACTATCGAACTGTCGCCCGAAGTGCACCGTTCGGACTTGAACTTTTCGGCATATCTCCGAAATGCACCTTTCGGACTCTGACTGCTAAACGGTCGAACGAAATACACCGTTCGGACTTGAACTTCTCGACATATCTCCGAAACGTACCTTTCGGACTCTAACTATCGAACTGTCGCCCGAAGTGCACCGTTCGGACTTGAACTTTTCGGCATATCTCCGAAATGCACCTTTCGGACTCTGACTGCTAAACGGTCGAACGAAATACACCGTTCGGACTTGAACTTCTCGACATATCTCCGAAACGTACCTTTCGGACTCTAACTATCGAACTGTCGCCCGAAGTGCACCGTTCGGACTTGAACTTTTCGGCATATCTCCGAAATGCACCTTTCGGACTCTGACTGCTAAACGGTCGAACGAAATACACCGTTCGGACTTGAACTTCTCGACATATCTCCGAAACGTACCTTTCGGACTCTAACTATCGAACTGTCGCCCGAAGTGCACCGTTCGGACTTGAACTTTTCGGCATATCTCCGAAATGCACCTTTCGGACTCTGACTGCTAAACGGTCGAACGAAATACACCGTTCGGACTTGAACTTCTCGACATATCTCCGAAACGTACCTTTCGGACTCTAACTATCGAACTGTCGCCCGAAGTGCACCGTTCGGACTTGAACTTTTCGGCATATCTCCGAAATGCACCTTTCGGACTCTGACTGCTAAACGGTCGAACGAAATACACCGTTCGGACTTGAACTTCTCGACATATCTCGAAACGTACCTTTCGGACTCTAACTATCGAACTGTCGCCCGAAGTGCACCGTTCGGACTTGAACTTTTCGGCATATCTCCGAAATGCACCTTTCGGACTCTGACTGCTAAACGGTCGAACGAAATACACCGTTCGGACTTGAACTTCTCGACAT